>APFE030400291.1:0-16003 GCA_000404065.3 Pinus taeda | reverse complement strand
AGAGATGGTCTTACCATGCTTCTTCATATCAGCTTGGGTTCTACCTTCCCACCAAACCAAGGCAGTGCCTCCTAGGCGTAAGCTTGCCAGCTGAATCTTACTCTTGTCTGAGTCTATGTTCTGTACCCTGCAATATACATCAATTTGTCTAATCCAATTGTCCAACTTTTCAGCATTTAGCTCTCCATCATATATAAGAAAATCAAATTTAACATCTAGTTTAATCAAAGATGCTTTTGTATTATGCACAGGGCTATTAGGGGTGTAGGAAAGCTTTCTTCTTTCCCTTTCCCTTTTGAGTGGTCATGGAAATGAGATTCATCCTCTTCTTTATCTTGCTTCGAGCCCGATGAATCTTCATCCTTATGCTTTCTAAAGTCCCTATACATTTCTTCTACCATAGACTTTATAGCTAGGAAACGTTCTATGAATTTAGGGTCTAGCCCTATAGAACCTTCCTCTGGCATTGTCTTTCGAGAATAGACTCTCCCAATTTCAGGATTAGTTTCCACCAACTCTCCTTCTCCTAATTTGAGCTTTGATCTAGTGAGCATTCACAGCTAAACCAACACAAGCTTGTCTAACCTTACAGCCTAGAGCTCTGATACCACTTGATCTGACAATCACCCTATGAGTGACATCAATTAAAGATTTATTAAACAAAAGGTATTACAGACTCATGTGCTGGTGCGTGTTTTGTGTTATTTAAGCAACGAATCGATTAGATTGCCAATACACAGACATTTTTAATGGAAAGACAATAGAGAAATACAGTAAGCAACCACAAAGACACAAGCAATTTTAATAAGGAGTTCACCCTATTCTCCAGAGCTATGTCTCCAGTCCAGCTTTAAGTGGTGGCCTTGTTTTATTGTGTCTTTAAATAGAGAATTACAATGCAGGGACTCAATGTGAGTTCTCCTGAAGTAAGTTTTGCTTGGCAAGGTGGTTCTTGGATTCCCCAAGCCACTGGAGTACACAGTCTCTTCTTCCCACTAGCTCTTTGACCTTCTGGTCTACAGTGGTAAGAGCCCAACGTGGTGCTCAACTCGAACGAGATCCCTCTATGGGGTGGCTCGAATCTCTCAAGCTCGGTGGTGCTCAATGCTGCCGCTGCGTCAGCTCGACCCTCTGTCTCTTCCTGCTTTTCTCTTGCTTTACTGCCTTCTCCTCTGTGTATTCCGTCCTCCTCTCGGGATTCTGGTATTTTCTTCCTTCGTCTCTCGGACTTCACTCCGACTTGACTATGTATTCTGTCTCTATTCATGGCTTTTAGCCATTCGTTTCCATGCTTGTTCGGTTCCTCTTCTGCCTCTGTCAATTTTCCTTCTGCATCTACGCTGGAGTTCCCTGTTCGGCCTCAGCATGAACGCTCAGGTAGTGGTCACGTGTCCTCATTTGAACAGCGCCAGCCTGCTCGTCGGTTTGTTTCTTCAGTTGCATCGTGGATGCGTTCTTCTTCCATCGTGGCAGTCAAACGAATTCCAAATCCCTTTAGAACACGGCTTAATTCCCTATCGATTTCGCTTCCTCCATCGGGTGCAATCTCAGCCGTCCAATCTGGGCTCCTCCAGATCCAACATCATACGCATGTCCTGTGCGGTTGACTTGCTCGACCGATAGCGCGCGATCAATGGTAGTTTTCTCTCACCTCCGCCACCACGCATCGATCGTTGAGTGGGATCGCTCCGCTTCCTCCAAAAACCATTTACCGTTTGAGGGCACCCCGATCAATACCGCCAGTTTCTAGAGTGCGGGTCCCGCCTTGTACAATTAGCGCGTTTTGTTTCTCCACCTGCGGTTCTCCGGCTCCCAACGTGATCGAGTGCTTAAGGCTCCTCCATTTTGGCCCTGTTCGCCCAGTGATGCACGATTAGCACTAGGCATCGAAAATCACCTCCTTTTCCTGATCCGAGGCTCCCAAGGGCTACTTTGACCTCCTACACAGTCTCCATGGGCCTCGGTCAGTGCGCTTTGACCGAGGTCCTCGTCGTTCCACGCTGGCTGCCATTACCACTGGTTCAGGGTGTTTTTGATGTTGTTTTGGATTCTTTAAATATTTGTTTCGTCCCGATACAGTCATGGTTCTTTGACAGTCTTTTATGGATCCAATTTGGATCAGCTGATTTGGGCGCTTTGACACACATTTATCAGAGAGGCCACATGCAGGTGTTTTCCCCACAAATTGTGGGAGGGGGCTTTCCTTCTTCATCAACAAAGTAGGTGCAAGGAAAATATGACAGAGATTCAGCATGAGGAGGAAGACCTCCAGAGACAGAGATTCAGCATGACGAGGAAGACCTCCATGAGACAAAGCAGGCTTTTGACTTGGCTGACCTAGGTGAGTGTTGGGAACAGGTCCCCTGGGGTCAATTTTGGGGTTAAAATCCCAAGTTTTGGGGCTAAAGGCCCAAGTTTTCTGTAAAGAATGTGAATTCTCTGCATTTTGTGGTCGTGAAGCACGAAGATGTAAAGACTTACTAAGGGTTTTCCGCCCTTCTTTTGTATAAGTCATGTCGATTTTAGAGATCTACCCATGGTCCACGAACCATGGGATTGTATAAAAAGGGAGTCTTAGAAAAGTCTAAGGCAGTTCATTTTAGTTCAGTTGAATAGATTCTTGTTATGTTCTATGTATGGGTGTGTGAGATCTAAGAGCGAAGAGCCTTAGCGTAGGAAGAGGCTCTGCAGCTGAGTGCGCAGAGGCCTAGGGTAGAAGTCTGCAGCTGAGTGTGTGGACCCCTGCAGCTGTGTGTGCAGGGTAGTCAGAGTCTGTATTGGAAATTTGGATTATCAATAAAGAGGAGTATTCTGCAATTATTTGTGTATGCGTTATTTTACTTCTGTTATGAATGTTTCAATTGTGTTATGTTGAGTACTAGAGAATGAAGTAATACTATATTGATGCGCAAATCTATGTATTTTACTTTGTCATATGAACGCAAGTAGGAATATCTGTTTACGCGAAGATAATTGTAATGCATGTTAAAGTAACCAATACTTAAGTGAATCTAGGTAGGTACAGAAGTGAGAGTAATTATTGAGGCACCTAAGTGCCCGATCTATCTATTTAGGGCCTGCGAAGGATGATCGGAAACTTTCGCAGAGGCTTCGAGGATGAATAACAGAAGTACTTTGATAAGCCCTAAAGGGCGTATCGATCTGCACAAAAGAAGGTTAAGGAAAATAACCGACATCACAACCATCTCAGGGTGTGGAAACTTGGTTCCTCCATCCCCCCATACTACTTCAAGTGAGACTTCAGTCTACACCCCACAGATTGATGCCGAAAGGGCCAGTATTGTCGGGATTTACATGGCTGCATAACGTTGAACCTAGGTCAGGGCCCATCAAGCCAACAAATGTTCCATTGTCGGCACCAGGATCTACATAAGATGTGTGATGTCGCATCATTGGAATCTAACTAAGAAGGAGATTCAAGACTAGTTGGATAGAAAGATCCACGAATTGGTGGCGCAAGAAAACAGGAATCCACGATTAACGAAAGAACAGTGGTTGGAAATATATCTGTACAGAGAGATACATGAAACCTTCTTCTGTTCCTTCCCAATTGAATTGTATGAGTGGATCACGAAATGGTAGACAGCCAGGGGAGGTGGAGGCTTGATGGTCTGATTGTTTGGACACTAGAGTTAGTGCAGAAATTGAAAGCATCTAAAGATAAGTTCGGATGCACTGTCAATCTTTGGCTCGACCGTATCATAGGAGGGTTTGTGACAAAGTTTGTGGTCGATACATCGGATAGTTACAATGAAGCAGAGCACCGCTTCTTCAAAGGGCTGCGAGGTAAGTATTTGAAATCATTAAATGCTTGGAATAAGATGCTCTTGTGTGAAAAGAGGGTTATGTAGTTACCTTGATGTTTGGGGCTACGCGAAGTGGAAGGAATTTCAAGGATGGAGGAAGAAAAGGCCCTGAATATAGCCCACTGATTGAACCCCCTAACGAAGGAGCAACACAGGCTTCTCCGCTGAGCACTATTCAATTGATAAGACAGGGATTCTCGCGAATACCTACACAGCCTCCATCCTCACCTCCACCTCTTACCCCCTCACCCCCACCGCTCAACATGGCGAACTCCATAAAGATACCTGTGTTCAAGGGTGTAGGAAATGAAGATCCAAGCCAGTTTTGGTTCGTCGCAAAGGTTGTGTTGGAAGCTCAAGGTATCACAAATGATCAAATGAAGAAAGAAATGTTGGTTAGTGCTTTGGAGGAATGCGCACTAACTTGGTACATTAATTATTGCACTGATAATCCAACCCCCGCATTGGTAGATATCCAGACTACGCTGAATAAGGAATTTAGTAGACCTAAGTCTGAGGTGCAATCAATTGTGGGATTCAAAGAGATCATGATGAAGCCTGAAGAGACGCCCTGGGATTTGGATCAAAGATTGAAGTGTATGATCCGTGAAGCCAACATGAATTTGACTAATGGGCAGCACCGCGAATGGTTTGTGGCCTCGCCCCTGACTCATCTATGGGTTTCACTATCACAATAGAAGATCAGGACCTAGTCGAAAGCTTTGGAAATCATGATGACATTGCACGAGACACCAATGCAGGATGCTAATCTGGGGATTCAGCAAATTCATGCGCAGTTGTAAAACCTTTTCCTTGAAATGCAAGGTCTGAAGAAAGACATAACAGCTTGGCCAGAGGCGCGCGAAGAAGTGTGGTGCCTAAAGTACAAAAGCCAGGAGCATGACAAAGATCATTGTCTTGTTTTCACAAATTATGTTGCATCAGGGGGACCAATGCCTCTAAGGCCGGAAGCTGTAGCAGGGCCAAGTACAAGGCCCGCGCTATGGTGTGCTATTTGTCGGGAAGCTAGGAAACATGCGACAGACAATGGCCATTTGCTGCAGAAATTTGTACAGACATCACAACAGCTCTTCTGCAACTTTTGTCAATTTGTGGGTCACGATGAGTGCAATTGCCAAAGTTACGAATTGATGATGGACAAGACACCTGCATACAGGGTGTAGGAAGAAACGCGGCCCCCAAACCAAGGGACTGGAGGAACGCGAGGCAAGTATAAGGGGTGCAGCCAAGGACGAGGTGAAGGAGGACTTGATAGAGGTCAAGGGCAGATTATTTATTACAATTGTGGAAGACTAGGACATTATGTGCGAGACTGCCCGAATCCAACGCGGCTATCATGCCACTATTGTACTCAGTTTGACCATGCGATGGAGGATTGCCCTATATTGTTAGCCAAGATATGTGAGAAGGGGGCACAACTTCAGCAACTGACTCAGAACTTGTAGATGATGAGCGCTGAGCCTCGAGAGGAAGACCCTAAGGTAAATATTGTGTTGTGGAGTGGAGCAATGACTGCTGAGGGTAAGGGAAGTAGCTTGAAGAAGGTGAGTGGGTCCGCAAAGCACCAGAAAAGGAGACTGGGTTGATCTAGAATGCACAAAAGAAACATTTATGGAAGTGAATAAAAGTTTCACTAAAGCCTCTACCTCAAGGAGTCAAGAGAAGCCGGCTGAAGAAATGGAACCATCCATGGTTACCTCGTTCTTGGAGACCTGAAACTGTTACGTGATAGCAAGGCTGTGAAGGAGACTTAGATCACCATATAACATTCGCAAGTAGGAAGTTGTCCAAAGCTAAGAAAAATTATTCCACGACAAAGCGCGATGGACTAGCTATGGTGTACGCGCTCTAGAAGTTTAGGCATTATTTGTTAGGCGGACATTTTAAGATGTATACAAACCATTCAACATTGAAATACCTGGTCAACAAACCTGTGTTGGGGGGGAAGATATGCAGGTGGTTGTTGTTGTTCTAGGAGTATGATTTTGAAATTATTGTGAAATGAGGACGCTTGAATGTTGGACCGAATCATCTATCACGCATTGAAACAGGTGAGGAACCTACAAATTTGGAGGAAGAACTACCTGACGTGCAGTTCTTTGCATTACACACCACAAATAGCCACTTTGAAGATATTATACACTTCTTGATGATAGTTATGGCTCCGAAAGGATATACAAGACAACAGAAGAAGAAATTGGTGGTGCACAAAGCAGACTTTTCTGTCATTGCAGGGCACTTGTACAAAATGGGATCAGATGAAATATTGCAATGTTATGTGCAAGAGTTTGAATGAAACAACATCCTTGTTGAGGCTCATGAAGGAGCCGCGAGAGGCCATTATGCAGGAAAAGCAACAACGTAGAAGATTCTATGCATTGGATTGTGGTGGTCGACCTTGCATAAGGATTCAAAAGCGTATTGTAGGGAATGCGACACATGCCAAAGGATTGGCAAACCCTCGCGCAGGGATGAGCTACCATTGAATCCGCAGATATCGCTACAGCCCTTCGAGAAGTGGGCAATTGACTTTGTAGGACCAATTCGGCCTCCAGGAAAGAAGACGGGTGCACGGTACATCATCACCGCGACTAAGTGCTTAACCAGATGGGCAGAGGCATAGCTTGTGAAGGAATATACAAGCACGATAGCAGCCAAATTCATCTTTGAGTACGTGCTAACAAGGTTTGGTTGTCCAAAAATTTTAATGAGCAATCACGGTACACACTTTCTTAATGAGACAATTAGCGCAATGACGGAGGAATTTCAGGTTTACCATCAGAAGAGCACACCATATCATCCGCAAAATAATGGGACGGCGGAAGCGTTTAATAAAATATTAGAGAGTGTGGTCACAAAGGTTTGCAATGCTCAAAGAAATGACTGGGATGTTCACGTGGTCGTGATGCTATGGGCTTATAGAATAACTTGCAAGAAGTTGACTGGACAAACATTTTTCATACTGGTTTATGGCGTGGAAGTTATGATGCTGATGGAGTACATTGTACCTAGTCTGCACATCGCAACATTCACAGGAATGGAGGATCGTGGAGCCCTGGAGGAAAGGCTCATGCAACTAGCAGAGTTTGAAGATGATAGATTTATAGCTGGATTCCATCAACAGGTTCAAAAGGAGTGCAAAAAGGCATCACACGATCGGCACATCAAACTGCGCACCTTCAAGGTAAATGATTTAGTTCTATTATATGACAACAAGTTTGATAAATTTCTAGGAAAATTTCAGATGCATTGGTTGGGGCCATATGTCATCAAGGAGATTACCGATGGTGGAGCAGTTTAGTTGGTAAAGTTGAATGGAGAACCATTCCCAGGGCGAGTGAATACTATCCAATTGAGGCCATACATTGGCAATCTGACTAGATGACTACATAGTGGAAGCATAGTCTTAGTGCTCCAAGCAGCGAAAAGGAGGTGCGGGACTATAAACTACACTGCCCGAGTTGGGGATCTGCGTGATTGGGGAACTGCGGAATGAGGGCATGTCACGGCGTCAGCAGAAACACGTGGGGAGCTACACTATCCAAGAAGGGACCGCCCAAGGCAGCTGAAAAGTGATTGTTATGGTCACTGTTCATGACTTGACAATGGAGCGGGGGGGCGGCATTTAAGTCAGAATTTAAGGGCAAGATCTGTGAAACTATGTTGCCAATCTAGCATTTATGAATGAATTTTGGGGGGAACGGTCAGATTGGAATTCGAAAATGCCTATAAATTATAGGTGGCTGCCCAGCAAAAAACACTTGGCATTTTGAGAATTGAGGTGTTGAGCTCTCAGGCACGTATGAACCATGAGTACTTTGAAGCTTTGATAGCGAGTTCAGTGTTTAAGAAGTTGCCAAAGGAGACCATTGAAGGAAAATTGGCTAGTCTATAAGAAACATAGTATAAGGTACAGATAGATGGCGTAGGGTCAGCGATAGAGTAGCTGGTCGAGCAGATGAAGCAGGCGGCAACGCAGTGCACTGCCGAAGTCGTAGTGGTACAAGTGGGGCTAGGAGGTCTTCATGACAGGATATCCACACCAACAAAGTGACTCGAGGGCAAGTCACTAGATTTGTGTTGGGGGGTTGTTGGGAATGGGTCCCCTGGGGTCAATTTTGGGGTTAAAAGCCCAAGTTTTGGGGCTAAAGGGCCAAGTTTAGTGTAAAAAATGTGAAGTTTCCACATTTTGTGGTCGCGGAACGCAAAGATGTAAAGAGTTACTAAGGGTTTTATGTCCTTTTGTATAACTCATGTCGACTTTAGAGATCTACCCATGGTCCATGTTGGAAATAATACTGAGAGGGGGGGGTGAATCAGTATTAGCAAATCAGATACTTTTTCATTTTCATACTCAGATTCATATACGCTACTTCAATACAGGATATCCACGTATATACACGATTGTGTTAAATGCAACTAGCGTACATACAGTAATCTTATGATTCAGTTAGTTTATCTTCAGTGAATGCATCAGAACATTATTAACCATATTAACAGTAAACAGGAGCAGTATAACAGAACAGATAATCACACATAAGCCACACACATGAACACCATGATATAAGGTGGAAACCCAATGTGGGTGAAAACCACCTGCTACAATTCGTCTCTATCTTCCTTTAATAAGAAACTTCTTTTACAATAGTATTGGTGCAGTCTTATACTAGCACGTAGGCTTCTACCTACAGCCTTCTTAGCTCTTGTACTAGTCGATCCATTTACTAGTATGTAGGTGCCGACCTTCACTAGTTTTCCAGCCTCTCTTGGAAGGGAGCTACAACCCCCTTAGCTTTTGTATTGGCCGATCCATTTACCAGTACGTAGGTGTCAGCCTACTGAACTCTACAATCTTTCCGGGACCACGTTTCATTATTTTTCATACTGGATCCATGAAGCACAACATCATAATCTGAATCACCACTATCTGAATCACCCAATACTGAAACACTGAAAACCTGTCAATAATACAGTCACCAGAACATAGAACAGACAAAAGAAGTCTGCCACAATAACCAGATCTAACTGCAACTTCAAATATAATGTATACGTTATTGTGATGAACCAAACCCGCGTACATACGTGCTTTTACCAAAGCCAACCTGTGTACAACTCTGCAAATATTTACTCATAACATTGCAGTTGTTCCAAACATCAGTCATACCCAGATCATAACATTCATACAATAAACATGCGTCAATAGATCTAGTCTATCTATAATCAAACCATATAATGATAATCATTCCAAGCCTTAAGATCCCGATCCATCATTCATCATCCTTCACATAAGTGCCTCCTTGGTTCAGATCAAGCAAGGCATCACCAACCCATAACCAGCATCTAGATCTCACACTTTATCAGATATTCATCACTTGCTCACGCTTCCACTAACTCTTGGCCTAATGATCTTCTACTTATATAGGTTTAGGCTTCTCTCAATACCATGGTCCAAAACCATGTAGAACCAATACCTTGGACCCAATACCTAGGGTCGTCATTTCAAACCAAATACCATGGACCAATACCAAAATACCATGGACCAAATACCACAGACCAAAACCATGGTTTCCGGCATGTACGCGCCTTTCCTTCTGTGAACTTGCGTGTATACGTGTACGCGCCTTTTGCTCAGATAACCCGCATATATACGCACTTTCATCACGGTCAACCTGGGTATATCTCTCTCTTTACCTACTGCACTATGATCTGTCCTCTGAGTGAGTTGCCATCACCTGTATCATACCTCTGATTGAGTTGCCATCAAGGACAACACTCGAATCATAATGCCAACAGTCCAAGGACCATGGGATTGTATAAAAAGGGAGTCTTAGAAGAGTTTAAGGCAGTTCAGTTTTAGTTCAGTTGAGTAGAGTCTTGTTATGTTTTATGTATGGGCCAGTGAGAGCTAAGAGCAAAGAGTCTTAGCGTAGGAAGAGGCTCTGTAGCTGAGTGCGCAGAGGCCTAGAGTAGAAGTCTGCAACTGAGTGCGCGAACCCTTGTAGCTATGTGCACAGGGAAGTCAAAGTCTATACTGGAAATTTGGATTATCAATAAAGAGGAATATTCTTCAGTTATTTGTGTATGTTTTATTTTACTTCTGTTATGAATGTTGTGATTATGTTATGTTGAAAACTAGAGTATGAAGTAATGCTATATTGATGTGTGAATCTATGTATTTTACTTTGTCATATGAACGCAAGTAGGAATATATGTTTACGCGAAGATAATTGTAATGCATTTTAAAGTAACCAATACTTAAGCAAATCTGGGTAGGTACAGAAGTAAGAGTAATTATAGAGGCACGCAAGTGCCTGATCTATCTATATAGGGCCTGCGAAGGACGATTGGAGACTTTTGCAAAGGCTTCGAGGACAAATAAGAGAAGTACTTTGATAAGCCCTAAAGCGCTTATCGATCTGTGCGAAGGAAGGTTATGGCAAATAACTGACATCACAACCATCTTAGGGTGCAGAAACTTGGTTCATGCATCCCCCCATACTGCTTCGGGTGAGACTTCAGTCTGCGCTCCGCGGATTGATTCCAAAAGGGCCCATCAAGAAAATAGTGAGCATGATGACATTGAGAGCATAAACATTGTCATCAAAGAAAAAGATGCACTCATCAAGGAGCTCTAGATCAACCTGCAGAGGGAAAAATACATCATCTCATATTATGAGTAGGAGAATAAACATCTTCAAGCCAAGCATGAATTCATGGAGATTAAGCTCATCAAGGCAAAGAGGGAAGCAATGAAAGCCAAGGCACTGCTAGATAAGGCCTATGAAAGGTATGGTGAACCTGAAGAAGAGAAAGAAACTAGAAAAAGACATAGAACTACAGGGCTGAAAAGAGCTCTAGAACTAGGGAAACAAAAGGAGGTTGAGCTTGCTAATGAGCTCACATGGAATGAGAAAACTGCCATCTTGGTAAATGAAAATTGAGAGCATTGGCTTGATAAGGTCAATCAGCATCTAGAGAAGCTCCTAGACAAAGCTAACTAGCAAAATGAAATTCTGAAGAAGATGTAAAAACACTATGCTAACAGAGAAAGGATTCCAAGGCAAAACTCAAAGCTGCAAAGGAAAAAATTGAAGCCCTAACTCACCAAAAGGAGAAGGAGAAGCTTGACATACTTGCAGAGGCTTCACTACAAACCTAGTTACACCAAACATCAGCTCTTTGACCAATTTTGAAGTCCCTTGCATATTGGCAAAGATATGTTTTCTGTGTTTTTTAGGTAATTTAAATATCAGCTACATGGTCAAACACACAGTGCCCACTTTTTTGGGACACTTTTTGGAGGAATGGAAGCCATCAATGGATGCGGAAGGACCAATACATCTAGGAAAATCATGTTTCCAACCTTGGAATGCAAAACTGGCAGGTGAAAAGGGAAAAAAACTACCAAAAATCATGTTTTTTTTCCTCTTTTTCAGCCAAGCACTGTGCACCTGACCAGTCTTGCGAGAATGGAGTTTTCGGTACGCTTTCCAATGAGCTATCCTAGGCTAAATTTGGACACTGCTAAGGTAGAAAAAAGTGGTTCTGAAGATGGCATTGCGTGTTTGCCACAGGTGCTGCGCACTTGACAGTTGGCCTACTTTTTCACTGTTCTTCTCCAAATTTGATTTTTACCTATGGGAAATCAATATTTTACTGATGTAATTATGGTCTTTTACTTCTACCTAGGGGTAAATACCATAGGTTAATATTCTTCATCAAGTCAGATGAATTAGTTGCAATGTAATTAGGGATGAGTCATTTTGACCACCCTACACTCTAGCTATCAATTTAGATTTTGGTGGAATTTCTCCTCTTCTCATGGATTCGACCCCTAGGTATGGGAGGAGGTTTTCTTTATGTCTATATCTTCCCTTTTTTCACTCTTTTCATAGGTTGGACTTCATTGGATGTTGTACTAGTGTTTCAGACTTCGGCATGGAATATATTGGATGAGTTGTAGCTATTTTGGTGGGATTCCTATGGCATGGTATTTTGATATTGTTTCTTCTTCAGTTACATGTGTGTGAATGTTTTGTATCTTCCATGATCCATTTCACTTCTAAATATGTTTGATTTTCAAGGTGAGATAAGCAGAATTCATCTTCTATGCTTTATTTTGGGAAAATCACCATAATTTGTTCATTTCCTCAGTTTAAAAAGAATACATGATTTCCATGCTCTTTTTAGCATCTCATCAATCTAAACCATTCCATCAATATACTAAAAAGTGTTAAAGTAACTTTCCTAGCTTGCCCCATCAAATGTCTGCAATTATGATTCTCTTTTGCCCTGACTTAGTTCACTCTCTAGCCTAATTCACTCATTCATTGACTACCCCAATCAAATCAAATCAAGACCCTGAGCTACTATATCTAGCCTAAAACCCTAATCCATCCAGCCCTCATGGTTGTGATCCTTTGGAGAGAGCCCTCTCTGACTTGGTAGGGCTAGCTACCAAGTCAAAAGATTGGTCTATGGTTACCTTAGCTGGACTCTTCCTTAGCCTTGGAGATCCGAAGGAGTGATAACAGAAATAATAAGAAAAAAAGGAAAGAAGATCAATCACACATAAAAAAAAATTCTCTAGGGAAACCAACTGCTAAAAACCCTGACTATCTATATTGCATTAACCAGAAGATCTGAGAAGAAAATACAATGGTTGTTCACTCTGAACAATTCATGCACAAGCACAATCTAACTCTCTGCCTCACAAGTCAGCTCAAGCCAACATTTAGCCAAATATATTGCCTACCAAGCCCCTACTTCCTTGCGCAATCCCTAAGGAAATTAGCCCATATTTAATTGGTAAATCCACTCTCCATAAACATAGGTCCTCAAATGATTGCATGCACCATTTGTACAACTCGGAAAATCATACAACTGATAATACATTGTCCCTGAACTCTAATCTCAACTAGGTCTTCCTTAAACTGACATGCATGAGTTATTTATGAGTGAATCTTTAGTTAAGTAGTGTGTTACTAGTGATGCACTAGTGCACTACTCCACTGCTAGACCTCCATTAGTTCCTCCAACATTTAGAACTAGTTTAATTGATTATTACTTAGTTAGACTGAGTTATCTAATTACAACTCAAAATAACTCAACCTAGGTCCTTAAATTTAGGGATCACTATACATGAATCTAGATAGAATTCCAACTTGAAATTCCTAAGTCAATTAAGTCAATTTAACTTAATTAACTATTAAAAATTGTTATGAGAATAGAATTTCCATTTAATTCAAGGACAAATTAAATTGAATTTCTTGTCGTTATTTTTAACAAGCTACTCTACTGATATGCGGAATTTAATTGACCATCTAAAACAAGAATCTTTGACATGAAAAATGAAACATCACACATACACAAAGATTTATCTAGGGGAAAGAAACTACTCAAATCCCCTTACTATATGTATTGCATTAATCAGAGAATAGAGAAGAAATACAATGCTTACTCAAGCCTCAGCACACCCTGCAATAGTGTAGTTTATCCCTCTGGCTAACTTACTGAACCTAACCAAACACTTAGCCAATTTCAAGCCTTCCCAAGCTCTTATTTCTTTGCATTGTTCCTTTGGGAAATTTCCCCTATTTTTTAGGAATTTCAAACCAAGGAATTGCACTATAGACTTAGGTCAATCTTTGACTGCATGCACCACCTATACACATAGGAATATGCTACAATTGATAGTGCACTGCCTTCAAATCTCCATCTCAACTAGGTAACTCAAATTATTTGCATGAAACAATTATTTTGGGTTGATTTATTAGTTAACTGGTTGATCACTGAGTGTGGTTGAGGTTACACATCCACAACTTAATCTCCACTAGTTCTTCTGATAGTTAGAACTAGTTAAACTAGAAATAACTCAAATTAACTGAAACAGATTGCTACAAATTAGCAATCAATCATGTAGAACTAAACTCAAATGTATCCAACTCGAATTTACTAAGTTAACTGAGTGATAAGAGCCATGTCACCTCAGTTAACTACCTCCAAATATTCTACTGAAATAGAAATTCGAATACTAATCTAGTTTGACCAAGGCAAAATCAAAACTGGATTTTCTTGCTGCATTCTCAACACTCCCTCTCCGCAAGAAATGGATTATTAGATACCCCAACTCTACTTCTATGGAACTCTAATTTTCCTCTTGATAAGGTCTTTATCAAAATATCTACATCTTATTCCTCTATCGGGATGTACTACAACAACATAATCCACCTCTGCACATAATATCATAAATGGTGATACCGGATGTCAATATGCTTGGACCAATCATGAAATATTGGATTCTCATAGAGTTGTATACAACTATGATTGTCACAGTAAATCACAGTAGGATTCATCTTCTGAACAAATAACCCAACAAGAATCTTTCTCATCTAGATAGCCTCACATGATTCTTCACTTGCAACCATGTACTCTCCTTCTACTGATCTGAGTGCCACAAATATTTCTTCCTGCCATACCAAGAAACTATTGCTAACCCAACACTTAAAATTCCTCCTGACAGACCCCCTACCCAATCTACATCTGTGAAGACTTGTAGCTTCGCTCCCTTTGTTCGTCTTTACCAAAGTCCAAACTGAGTAGTGCCTCTTATGTATCTCAACATATGCTTTGTTGACTTCCAATATAGTTTGGTTGGCTTAACCATTGCTTGACTAAGATGGTTAACTGCATAACACATGTTCAATCTTGTGATCACCAAATACATGGGTGAACCCACAAGCTATCTATAAATAGTAACCTCCACTACTTCACCTGAAGTAGCATCCTCTTTCCTCCAGTTTCCTACTAGAGGAATCTCCATGGGTTTATTTTTATCCATGTGGAACCTTTTAAGTATATCATTGACATACTTTACCTGAGAGACAAATAGTTCCCCATCTCCTTGCCATACATCCAAACCAAGGAAGTAGTGCACGAGGCCCATGTCCTTCATCTCAAACTCTCTTGCAAGGTCATCCTTGCAAGATCTAATCAGATGCTCATCACCTGTAAGGATCAAGTATTCAACATATAACACAATAACAAATAATTTACCTTATACCACAATGTGATAAAGGTTTTCATATGCTTCACTTTGAGTGAAGCCCAAACCGGTGAGATAGTTATCAATTCAGGTATACCAAGCACGACATGCTTGCTTGAGTCCATACAGTGCTCATTTGAGTAGTCACACATGCAACTCTCTGTCAAAGGTCTCAAACCCCTCTGGTTTCTCAATATACACCTCCTTCTCAATAACTCCATTGAGGAATGTTATCTTCATATCCATCTGGGGGATCTTCCACTCCATCTATGCTGACAGTGCTAGAATTGACCTGATGGATGAGTACCTTGACACTGGAGCAAAGGTATCCTTATATTCAATTCCATCCACCTAAGAGAACCCCTTGGACACAAATTTGGCCTTGTGTTTCTCTATGGTCCCGCCTGTTGCATGCTTTACCTTGAAAATCCATCTCGAGCTAATCACTGATTTGTCTGCTAGTCTTGGGACCACTTCCCAAACATTGTTTCTAGAAATGGAATCATATTCCTCTACCATAGCATCAAACCATATTGGTTTCTCTACAACTTAAGAATGAAGATGGCTAAGTCTCTACAAGCTCACTCATCAGAGCCATGTATCCAGTGTACCGATTGGGTGACCCCCTCTACCTGCACTATGATGTGGGTGCTCCCACATTCTCTCTAGCATCCTACAATAATATTTCAACTTCACTGGTTCGCTTCCTTCCTTCTCTAGATGTCCCTACTTGAGTGGATGTCTCCACTCTCTTCTCCTCTGCTTGTGGCTGCTCCACAACTTCTTGAAGTTCTTCCTTTGGAGCCAAAATCTCTTGATCAAGCTGCAACTAAAGCTCCCTCTCAAGAGAACACATCATTTCTTTCTCCTCGTCAAATTTCACATCCCTTCTGACCATTTTCATCTTGAGATATGGAAAGTACACACGATATTTGTGAGGTGTGTCTTCGTACCCCACAAAAATTCCCAACTCTTTTGTCAGCTCTAGCTTTTTCCTTGCTTCCTGTTAGCGCTTGAGATTTCACCTCAGGCTGAGAAAGGCAAATCTTCAAGGCTACATCAAACCATTTCACCTCGTAGCTAGCCCTACGAGGTATGAGAAGGCTCTCTC
>APFE030400290.1:28385-44122 GCA_000404065.3 Pinus taeda | reverse complement strand
ACAAGGCATCACCATTCTGGTTGTCCATATTTTTCTGTCTCATCTCCTCCGTCAGCAAGGCTGAGAGTATTTCATCAAACTGCAACGCAGTTGCATTGCTACCTATTGCAATAACCAGACTATCCCACGAATCTGGTAGAGAACACAACAAACTGATGCACTTATCTTCATCTGAAATTTTAATATCAACAGATGATACTGACTTACCACAGTATTAAATGCATTCATATGCTCTGTCACCGAGTCCATCTTTCATCCTCAGGTTATACAGCTTTTTCCGCAGGAACAATTTATTCACCAGAGACTTAGATTGGTACAAAGTCCCTAACTTGTCCCATAAAGCCTTCGCCGTAGCTTCCCCTGATACATTCAACAATACTGAATCTGAGACACACAATCGTATTGTGCTCTTTGCCTTCCGATCCAACTTCTTCCATTCTTCATCGGTCACTCCCGTTGGTTTAATACCCGGATCTACCGCGATCCACTGATCTTTATCCACCAACAGATCCTCCATCTTGAGTTTCCACAACTCAAAACTCTGACCATTGAACTTATCAATCTCTATCTTTCCACTGCTCACCATCTTCCTTCACCACCAAAATCGATCTCGCAATCTCCCACTGAACAGGGTCTACCACAGGCCCGACCGAAACCCCTCAGCAACAAAGACGTCCCCTTGAAGCCAAAACAGCTCCGATACCAAATGTAGGTTTTAACCCCGTACAGAAATTACCTGCATACGAATTCTAAATCACAGGAAAAATAAAAATGTGAGAGCATAACACATAAAACACATATACACAGAGATTTCCCACTGGATCTCAAGACCGAGACTACCAGCTTGATTTTTCATTATTACTTTCAATGTTACAATACATATTTATACATGTCGAAGCATCCAATACTATGGACCGAAAACCATCGCGTCCAAAACTGTGGACCGAAAACCATAGGTAGGTTCGCACCCCCTGTGACCCCCCCGCAATCGACGCGGCAAAGGGGGGGCTCTGCCCCCCCTCTAAACCCCCGGTTCTCTACGTAGGTTAGTCGTGGAAAGAATATAACACAACCCAACAACACTTTCTACTTCATGTCGGGTTGGGATATCCTCTTTTTTATCATTGACCTTCTTGGGTTGGGCTGTTTATTTTTGCCTTCCATTTGATCTCTGCCACGTCACCATGACCATCGATCCTATGGATCCAAAAGCTACCAAAATTCTAGTCATGTCACCAATATGTTCAAGAGTTGTCCTTTTGCAATTACACTTACCCCTGATTCTCTGTATCATCCAAAATAATTTTGCATCCCTTTTCCTTATGTCGATGATGTGGGATACATTATGGCCCTTCTTCAACATGGTTGCTTCCTATCGACTTCAACTCATTATCCAGGAAGTTGATCGAGAGATTCCCTTCTAGTACCTTAGAGCTTGCATGCCCTAATGGCAAGTTCTTTGCACTCGACGACAAGTTCACATCATTAGCTTTCAATCGGGTGATTTCACAGGTGGTTGACTACAGTTCCTTTATTCACATTCCGTGAATTGTGCTGATATTACCTTGACGACCATTGTCATTATTGGTGGTTTCTCTCGCGCTCGTTAACAATTTACATCATCGGCTAGTAATCAAGCGATTTTCTAGCATGTACAATGTCAACTCATCTATTCTCATGTTAAAATCTGTACTTTGATCAGATCGTGTTAGAGCACAAGACTCTAGGCTCAAATTGGAAAATTCCAGGTTGCAAGGCAATGTGACATGATGATGTTGATATACATGTCTCTTTCAGATGGGTGGTTGCGACCATATCATGAGTTGTCATATGTGATCCTTCTCATTATTGGATGGCTACGACCATACCTTCATTTAGATATGATCATCCTTATCGGATGGTTGCACCCATACTTGGATCCATTTGCATGATATTTCTTTTGATCACTGCATCCATACCACAATTCATGTATTATTTGATAGAGTTTTTAGTTATGTATACGTATTTGTACTTTCTTGCAGGTTTTCTGATGGCAGACTCTAGTTCCCCGCACTAATTCATAAAGCATTTCATCCCTCACTCTAGTTCAGCCTTCACATTTTAGAGGGCATCTATTACACATCATTTTTTCACTGTCCCTGTACTCCCCGTTCCATGATCCTGGAAGACCTCTACAGTGAACCCTACATTCTTCCCTTCATGAAGAAAATCCCATTGTGTCCCTCTTCATGAGCATAACAATTCCCTTTTGTATCATTTCCCAATAATCTTCTACTTTTCCCAGTTTACAAGACCGACACTAATGGCCCTTGTTCTCTTCACTCTAATAAGCAGGGATTAAAACTATCCCTAGCACCAACCGAAGTGACTGAGACTTGTTTTAGTCACTCCGATCCTCTTTTGGAAAGTTTTTTAAATAATGAGCCAAAGATTCCAGCTCTAGAAGCTTCATAACGGAAGTTTGGTAAATGGTTGGGCCAGATGGAGTCGAGGATGTCAGTTTGGGCTCCTTTCCCCTATTAGGATGGAACTATCTCAAGATATAAGACCATCTCCCATGAGAAGAGGAACCATCTCCCATCCATTCATGCTATATAAACCTCCCTTTTTCCCAAGCACAAACTAGTGTTAAGTTTTGGTGTGCTATTGCTAATTAAGTTTGGAGTAATCAACAAGTTATTAATAGTTGTAGCTCTCTAGTTGTGTGTGAGGGAGAAGTGTGAATTTGGTTTAGTGTGAAGACTAAAGGGAAGAGCCTTTAAACTATGATTGTTGAGACCATCATGGAATGCTAACAGAAGTGTGTGGGAACTCGGATTTGTCCGAGGAGCACAACGACATCAAGACAACAGTTGTAATCTCTTCTTGATTTACTATATATGAAACTATCAATTGATTTCCTACATAATGTGTCATCTCACATGTTTATGGCTTAATTCTTCTTGACTTGTTAAGTAGGTTGAATTACAATTTGTCTATTATAACGGTTGTTGTTTATTGTTGTTTACTTGTTTCAGGTGTTCGAAAAAGGAAATGGGAGATAGCTAGAGCGAGCAAGCAAGGTCATCACCAAATGGGATAAGTGTACTAAGAGGTAGGCCTTCTTAATTGATTTTAACCTAAGGAAATATTCCATAAAATGTCTTGCTTGTGGCTAGACCGGCAATCAGGCTAGAGGAATTGTTTGTGTCTGCACATAGAATTTTACTTCACCACAGACCATGTGGAGTTTTATTTTCTGTGTCTTTTTCAAACTCTCTAAACATGAAAAAGATACTAAGTTACGTCTTTGTCGAACTCGTTAAAACATTAAATGAAATTGGATTCGTCGGCATGACGAACATGAGATTCTCCTTCCTAGGGGTCATTAAACTTAATAGGTAGGATTCGTTTGAAGGATGAACTTACAGTGAAAACATATGCTATCCCGTTCACGTTTGCGATAAAAAATAATTGGGGCATCTGCTAGAAATGGTGGGTGAAAATTTGGAAATTCAATTAGTTGTGTCAGTAGCTCGCTCTTGAACATGAAATTTTTTGCTTCGTGTCGGGTTGGGATATCCTCCTTTTCATCATTGACCTTCTTGGGTTGGGCCGCTCATTTTTTTCCTTCCATTTGATCTCTTCCACATCTTCCTGACCACCAATAATATGGATCCAACAACTGCCAAATTTCGGATCGTTTTGCCGATATGTTCAAGAGTTGTCCTTTCATAGTTACCCTTACCTCTGATTCCATGTATCATCCAAAATTATTTGCATCCCATTGTCTCGCGTCGATGATGTGGGATACATCATGTCCCTCCTTCGACATGGTCATTTCTTGTCGACTTCAGCTCATTATCTAGGAAGTTGGCCAAGAGACTCCCTTCTAGTAACTTAGAGCTTGCATGCCCTAATGGCAAGTTCTTCGCACTCAATGACAAGTTCACAACATTGGCTTTCGATTGGGTGATTTCACGGGTGTTCGAATTCAGTTCCTTCATTCACACTCTGTGAATTGTGCTGCTAGTACCTTGAGAACCATTGTCATTATTGGGGCTTTCTCTCGCGCTTGTTAACAATTTACATCATTAACTTGTAATCAAGCGATTTTCTAACATGTTCGATGTTAACAAATCTATTCACATGTTAGAATTTGTACTTTGATCGGGTCATGTTGGAAGTGCAAGACCCTAGGCTCAGATTACAAAATTCCAGGTTGCAAGGTGATGTGACATGATCATGTTGATATACATGTCTCTTTTGGATGGATATTTGCGACCATACCATGATTTTTCATATGTGATCCTTCTCATTATTGGATGGCTATGACCATACCTTGGTTTCGATATGATCCACTTTATTTGATGGCTGCGTCCATGGCTAGATCCATTTACATGATCATTCTCTTGATGGTTGCATCCATACCATGATTCATGTATCATTTGACAGAGTTTTCAATAAAGTATATGTAAATGTACTTGCTTGCAGGTTTTCCGACAACAAACTCTACTTCCCCGCACTGAGTTATAAAGCATTTCACCCCTCACTCTAGTTTGACCTTCATGCTTTAGGGGGCATTTGTTACATAGAATTTTGTAGCTATCCTGTACTCCTCGTTCCTTGATCCTAGAGGACCTCTACATTGAACCCTACATGCTTTCCCATTTCGAAGAAACTCTCATTATATCCCACTTCATGAGCAAAACAATTCCCTTTTGCATCATTTCCCAAAAATATTATGTTTATCCCAATTTACAAGACCAGCGATATTGACCTGTGTCCTCCTCATGCCAATATGCAGGGTTTAAAACTGTCCCTAGCATTGATCAGATCAACTAAGCCCTTTCTCAATCGTGTTGATCCTCTTTTGGAATTTTTTTTAAATATGGAGCTGAAGCTTCCAGCTCTAGAAGCTTCGTAATAGAAGTCTAGTAAATGGTTATTCCAGATGGAGCCAAGGAGGTCAAATTGGGCTCCTTTCCCCTATTAGGATGGAACTACCTCAAGAGATAATACCTTCTCCCATGAGAAGAGGAACCATCTCTTATCCATTCAAGCTATATAAACCTCCACTTTTCCTAAGCACAAGCTAGCGTGTGTGTGCTAGCGCTAATTAAGTTCTGTTTGGAGTAATCAACAAGATATCCATACTTTGTAGCTCTCTAGTTTGTGCTTAAGGGAGAATTGTGAGTTGGTTTGGTGTGAAGCCTAAATGGAAGATCCTTGAGACTATCATTGCTGGGGCCAGCTATGGAATGCTAGAAGAAGTGTGTGGGAACCCAGATTTGTCAGAGGGGAACAACAACATCAAGACGCTGGTTGTAATCTCTTCTTGATTTAATAAAGATGCAAATATTGATTGATTTCCTACACAAGATGTCATTTCACATGTTTATGGCTTAATGTTTCTTGACATGTTAAGTAGGTTGAATACAATTTGTATGTTATCACAGTTGTTTTTTGTTGTTGTCTACTTGTTTCAAGTGTTCGCAAGAAGAAACAGAAGATAGTTGGAGCAAGGAAACAGGGTCGTCGTCAAGCAGATAGTGTACTAAGAGGTAGGCTCTCTTAATTGGTTCTAACCTAAGGAAATCTTCCATAAAATGTCTTGTTTATGGCTAGAATCACTCTCGGGCTAAAGGAATTGTTTGTGTCTGCACTTACAATTTTACCTGCACCATAGTTTCGTTGTTGAGTTTTAATAAAATCGATGTTGTGACGTGCATGCCACAAATCTAGGGAAAGTGACACTTGGTGGGAGGTTTCTAAAATGATCCTTGCATGTCACCTACAACTACCAAAAATAGGACTCTAAAATGAGGGATGTCTTTTCATGTTGTCTTAGGAGAAGCAACCCATCTGCACATGCAAGAGGTTGTTCAGATGCTGGGAGAAAATGCGCATTTGTGACTGAGAGCTGGGCTAGTTGCTTAGAAGATTTGTTAATTTCTGGGCAAAGCAGTTGATTGCTGCTGAAATTTGCGCAAATTCTGGCCTGAGCAACCTAGCTCGGAAGAATTGCACAATTTTTTGGATTAATCTTGCTCAGCAAAATTGCATAATTCTAAGGCCTAGTAGGATTCCAGTCAGGATTGTACAATTTTTGGAGGGAAAGCTGGCTTCCCTCCGGATTTGCACAAATTCTTGAAGGAGATGCTCAGCCTATTGTTGGACCAAGTCTAGATGAACAACCTATGAGGGGAATGAATTGAGGTTTGTTGATAGGCTGTCTCTCTGCAAGAAATTCACTGGAGCTTGTCTACTTGATGAAACAAGACATGTTGTTGTGAAGGTTGGTAGGGAGGCTCCAAAATGAAGCTAAGGAAAAATTTTGGAGGGTGTTTGTAGCTGTTACAACACTTGGTGGCACATTGGTAGAACTCCAGCTCTCTGAATGGACGTTGTTCGTGAAAAAAAAGTCTAACACCATCGAAAGTATTGTTCAGTTCTCAGTTTGTCTTGGTTTCGACACTTGCTTGATTGTAAGATGTAGCATCACCATGCTCTTGGTCGATTTACACACATTCCAATCCAAGTCAACACAATTGATTCAATTGGGGTTGAGGGGTATATTGGTGCCAAGTAGTATAGTTTTCAGTGTCTTAGTTTCATCTCTGGTGTTGCTCCACTGGATAGTACCCCGACGGAGCCACATAGGAACACAAGCATGGCTCCACTAACAATGAGCCTGGTCATTACCTTGGTAGAGTTACTTGCATGACCTCTCTGTGCAGAAAGACTTTCTCTTCTTTCACCTTATTCATTGTCATTTTTTCAAACTTTTTTCACTTTTTCATTTTTCATCTTCAGAACTATGCATAACACTTATTCATTTTAGAGGTGGAAGAGGGATCCCGACTTGTTGAGAGAAGAAGAGGTTGTTCCTATAGAGAAGTAGTTTATTATACCTCTGACGTGCCTGTTAATGTTTCCCCCTCACCTTACTCTACTTGACTGAGATGACAAGGATTAACCCAAAAACAACTGACTAGAGTAGGTGATACTAGTGAGCATGCAAGCATTGTGTTTTCACCAAGGTTCACTTCGAACAATACGTATTTTCCATTGATGTATCATGGCTTGAAGACAAAAATTTCTTACATAAGAGAGTGGACAATAAATTACCAAATGTTGATAGTTATAGAAGTCCTCTCGTACTTTACCAACTTGCTTCAAGATTCATACATGGTTTCATGCGAAACTAACCTATGAACAAAAAAAGCAAACAAACAGCAAAGCAAAGCAGAAGCAGAAGAAAAAGCGAAAGCAAAGCGAGTAAGGAAGCAAGCAAGCAAGTGAAAAAACCAACAAAGCAAGTAAGAAAACAAGCATGCGAGCAAATAGACTAAAAGAAAACACTACTCCTACTCCTAAGCTAATGGTGCATGGGCCATCTCACGTGAAGTGATACTTTTAATGCAGCCACTAGTGCATTGGTTGACCCATGTTGGTGAAGGCATGGTTTGCAAACAAGAAAACTATGTGAACCAGAAAACAAGAAAGATATAGCAGTGAAGACAAACACTCTTTGAGTTTACAAGTGACCACATAATAGAGATGAGTGAAAGCACATGACATGCACTCTATGGAGATGCCATGGTGTTGTGCTACACTGCATGCAGATGTTGAGTGTGTGCATTCTCTTGATTGTGACATGCAAGCAAACATGAGAAAGGTATACCACTTATGTTGTGCATGTGTGCTTGCTGTGTAAGATTCCTCCAATGCATGAGTGATGGGATTGTGCAGTTCAAGTGGAGGAAGCAAAATCTGGGTGTTTGGTTGATCTTCAATGCAAAGTAGAGAGTGATGAAAAGCCTTGAGTGTTTCAAAAATTTCCTGACCAGAAGTAAAACCAACCTCTGGACAGTGAGGGCTTGACATAACCATCAGCTCGGGCTGAAGTGCCTCGACAGTCTACTGGGTTTCGACTTTGTTGACAGATAGATCATTGTAGACTAGTGTCTTAGATAGATTAAAAATGATTGAATCAACATCGTGAACAAATGAAGAAGTAGAGAGATCACGACAGCCAAAATCAGAAAATGTGGGATGTTTGTTGGCATCCTCATGATTTGATGAATCAGGCAGAGGGGTAGATAAGAAGCAAAGATATTCACCCTCTGCGTTTTCAGAAATGATAGATGACAGATTGGACATATTTCTGGAGGAAGATGTGTCCTCTCTGTAATGTGATGATAGACTGACATATGATGTGTCCTGTTAATGATCTGAAGTAGAAACATCCAGAAATGGGTTTTCATAGGGGGAATCAATAGTGGCAGAATCACAAGGGATGTTAGGATGAAGCGGATGAGGTGTGACTGGAAGGGAGTCATCCTTCACCACGGGTTCTTCTTTAGATTCCCACACACAGTCATCATGAATGATGGCATGGGTTGGCTATATAACACCAACTCCATCGAAAACTTGATCCTTGTTCACAACATGTGAGGAGTCCGGAATGGAAGAACGCAAGATAGTATAATCCAAAGGATCAATAGAACATGAGCACGAAGGTTGAGGGAATGAATCCACATGAAAATCAACATGATTACAAGACAAATCTGCGTAGATATCAAGGGTAGGTGGGGTAGGAGGATGTGACAATTCAATAGAGATATGTGCATGATCTCCCACATCACTCCGTGGTGGTGGAGATGTTTGACAAGGTGAAGGCGGACAGTCACTTGTGACAGCGATTGTGCCTGCTCATGATTGCGCAGATCCATCACCGTAGTATGAGCAGGATTCAAGTGATTTCAAAAATTGTGGATTTTCATATATGTAAAGAAGATATTCAAATCTCCCATAGAGAAATTCCCAATCAATTTCATCTTTGAGGAATTGGTATGCAAGATTACAAAATCATGTGTGAAACTGTTCAATGGATTCATCGGGTGCTTTTCGTGTTTTCAAAATTTCTTTGTTGAGTGCTTTACGATCAAAGTGATAGAAAGCACGGTCTATCTCTACGAGCATATGAGAAACATAATGAATAGATTTTTTGGGCATGGCGGAACATCAGTGCGTTGGGTGCCCTCAAAGCATGTAGACAAACAATGCATAGCTCATGTAGTATTAAAAGAATCCATGTCTTTCACATGAGCCTACAATGCCGACTATGTGCATAACCAAGGCTCTGTGGCCTCCACCATCATATGTTTTATGAGACAAGTTATCTGAGAGCTTTTCCAAGATAATGAAGTCATTTCCCTAAGACATGCACTCTAGAAGAGAAACTCGGTAGTTAGTCATGATAGATATGTAGAGATTCAAAACAGATGTGAGGACTCAGCTTGCTATCTGGCCCTCCTTCTAGAGCCAAAATGTTGACGGTGCTAGACCGGCCAACATGTAAGGGGATCTCCTTGGTAAGAAGGCCCAATTAGATCACAAACTATTTGGTGTAAGAGTCTCAGTAGTGGGTTGTACAATAATGCCTGGACCATGATTTCGCATAGAGGCAAGTAAGATAAATAGGTTGGTAGCAAGGGTGTGACAGCTATAATGAGCCAAGGAAGGTGCATGAGAGGTTCTAACACACAGAGGGTGAGGTGAGTGCGCGCCTTGGAAACCTGTAATAGTATGCGGCTTGGAAGGGAACACACGAGCGAAGATGCATCACAAGCTGGAAAGTAGGTTAGCGAGCAATCCATAGTGATGGTTAAACCAACATCACATTTAAGAAAGATCCATACATACTTATACAAAATTGTCCATACATGCATGTGTAAGAAAACAAATAAATATATCATTTAGAGTAAATTAGATAACATAGAATACAATACAACATATGCATGAAATGTGCTAGCTCTATTATACTAAGTGTAAGTTCCAGCCATACAATACATCCATATCCAACGACTAGTTCCAATAGTGGAACATTATAGCCACAACTGCCTGCTCCTCCAAAGAGATGTACCAGCTCTGCGTAGTGTACAAGCCAAGGCTCGTTACAATATTGTCCAAGCTTTCTCTAAGATACTCCTATCGAAGCTTGGTTGACCAAAAGCCTTTACAATGAGTTATGAGGTTCTATTTATAGCAAAGAGTGGGGTGACCCTTGACATTCCCCTTTGTGACAGTTCATCTACCCTCATGACTCTTCATCTACTCTATGATTGTTAGATCCAACTATCAACACTTGAAATTCCACTTGACAAGACGTTACATTACAATGCACATATGCTCATGTGAGACAAAATGGCTTGAGCAAGCCATGCAAGACATCACTGACACTTGGTCTATTGTGGTGAGACCAACTCTTTGACATGCTTATGATGGTGAAGGTGATCATTTGATGCCAAGCTTGGTCATTCGTGATGGTGTGCATGAGCTCCATGGTGACATCTTGTTGAAGCAAATTCTTGCCTTCGTTGTATCTAGGTGCATTCGTATGGTTCCTCCATCCAACTAGTCTACTAACATGTGTATGGTCTTCTTGGGTGCGGACGAACTAGAAACACATTGATGCATAGTGTCCATGTTGATATTACAGTGTGTGCTAGTGTTCATGTGCATCAACTCTCAACTACATGTTTAGCACCAGTTGGACTTTCTTCTTGTCTTCGCCTTGGTGAGTGTGCTAGATGGGTTGGATCGCTTGTGTGCACATAATGACATGCATGTTGTTGAATCCCTTACATGTGATCAACAACACTTCTCACCATGTCTGCTCCATGCCAGCTACTGGGATGGATCTATAACTTGTACAGGTGCAGTTTCATCTGTGAGTGCATGTTGCACCCCCTATTGTTCCTGCTACTGCTGCAACTCATTCTCTTGTCTATGCAGCTCTTGTTCTTCCTTGAGTTGCTACTTCAACACATGCAACTCCTTCTTTATTCCATTCTTTGTCTTTGTGCGATCTTCATGTCGCGTTGTCACCTCATAGTCAGAGTCTCCAAAGCTACTTTCATCATCAATGGATCTTCTTGAGCTTACAACTTTGTTCTGCCTCCATGTTGTCAACAACTTTCCTCTTACATTCGTTGCATCTGGTATGCTTCCTTTAGTTGATGTTCATGATGCTTCTTTTTGTGATGTTGCTGCGGTCATATCTTGTTGTCCTTGTCTATGAACAACTTGATGTATTCATGGGTAGGCAAGTCCATAGACACTTGACTGACTGCATCCCCAAATGTGCTCTAAATGGTGGCTTCGACTCTGTTCTCCTGAAACCATTGTACATGTACTATTGAGAGGCAGATGAACACTTGTTATACCTGGAGACATGGAAACACTCATGGCAATTGATTTGTCGGTCGAAAACCAAAATGAACTTGAGAACTAACTTGCAACATACCTGTGTGACTGATCATGACTGTTGCATGATTTTCGTTGGGAGTTTCGGAGACTAAATTCTAATACCTTGCAAGGCATAGTCTGGGTTGCTAGGAGGCTGACTAACTGTTGGAACTGTGCAATTCACAGTCTAGTCTAACTTTTGGAATTGCACAATGTGCAATCTCAACTGGCAACGGTTGCAGACTCAGTGAATACATTACGCAATTTTCTGGGCCAACAGTCACTGTCCCTCAGTATTGCACAATGCAAGACTAGAGGAAAGTCACTAGGTAGAAATGTACATTTCCTGAGAGAAAAACAGAGCCTTCCTTCTCAAGATTGCACAATGTTGTCTTAGTGAGGCAGATTCTAGGCCAAGGCTGCGCAGACTCGCTGATGAGCAACTGAAAGCGGATGTGAATGTGAATGCATGGCAATATTGAGTGTAAGCATGAGTGAATGATCATGCATGCAAACGGTGAATGATATATTCATAAAATGAAACAACATGCATGTGGGTGAGGCGAGTCGCCAAATTGATGACCGTTCATGAAAATATTTTCATGCATGCAAAAATAGTGCGATGTTAATGAAAATTGAAACAGTGCTAGTACAAGCTAGTATGTATCAAAATAGCAACAAGCACTCACTAAAATCTAGAAGACAATGTTCACATGAATCGAAACACAAAAAGTGCTAGAAATGCAACACAAGACATGGAAAGTGAGCTTACCCCAATTCATCTGAGCTAAATGTGTCGACAACTCCTAGATGTGATGTGGGGATTTAGAGCTACAAGGTTGATGTGAGGAATGAGCTCTGTAGTGTCCGGTTGATGAGTTTTGATAAAATCGAGGTTGTGACACGTAATCCAGAAATCTAGGGAAAGCGACACTTGGTGGCAGGTTTCTAAAATGATCCTTGCATATAACCTCCAACTACCAAAAATAGGTCCCTGAAATGAGGGATGCATTTGCATGTTGTCTTGGGAGAAGCAGCCCATGCATGCAAGTCTATTTTGCTCAGTCTTGGATGGAACCGGTCAACTTAGCTGCACATGCAAGAGGCTAATCAAATGCTAGGAGAAAATGTGCATTTATGTCTGGGATCTCGGTTGGATGCTAAGAAGATTTGTGCAAATTTTGGGCTGAGAAGTCCAACTGGGAAGGATTGTGTAATTTTCTGGGTTAAGCTTGCTCAGCAAAATTGCGCAATTCTAGGGCCCAGGAGGCTGCCAATTAGGATTGCACAATTTCTAGAGGGAAAGTTGGTTTCCCTCCAGACTTGCACAAATTCTTGAAGGAGCTACTCAACTTGCTGCTAGACCAAGTCTAGATGAACAACCTATGAGGGGAATGCATCAAGGTTTGATCGATAGGTTGTCTCTCTACCAGAAAAACACTAGACCTTGTGTACTTGACGAAGCAAGACATGCTGCTGTGAAGGTTGGTAGGGAGGCTCCAAAATGAATCTAAAGCAAAATTTTGGAGGGTGATTGTAGCCGCTACAACATATATATAGACAGATTAATTATTTTTATTTTTTGTTTAATATATTATACTGCATTTAGGTTTAGAAAAACATTGTTGGAAGTCTTATTTTGAGGAGAAATTCATTTAGTGGAAAATAAACTCACATAACAATGGACATCACCACAACAAATGAGTATAGGTCTAATTAGGACCTTGTTTGGGTGATGATCCCCTATTACAAGAGGGATATTTCTTCATGTTAAAAATTGACGCTTGAAGGATGGTCAAATGACAAGCTAACCTTGTGGAATCATTATAAGTAATGGCTTTTCATTATTAATGGCTCCTTCCCAAATCTCTTTTTGGATATGTGCTTTTGGACAAGTATCATGTAGTATTCCTTTAAACATACTTAATCTCTTATCAAAAGTTTAGTTTGATGGTGAGAGTGAATCATATGCATCTAAAATATTTTTCAATTTATTCAAAACTATGTTTGTCATAATATTCTTCATGGAGGTTTCATGTGTAGGTTGTTCACTCTTACTTTCAAAGTGCAGGCTAAGAGCTCATGTGAGACCACTGTAAGATAATGCCAACCACCTCTATTCACACATCATAATAATTTATAAATGAATTTTTATTTGATTTTTAGAATTATGATTCTAAAAAATTATATGATGAATTGAATAATCTTAGAATAAAGCCTCATGAGTCATTAGAATAATTTTCTACGAGGGTTATACATCTTTGCTATGGATTTCCTTTAAATAATATGCCTTCTATTAGGAAATGGTTTCAATATCTTATTTTTCTTTATGATGAACAAGATCAACTAATCATTAATAAATTTGAATCATGTATTCATACGCATTCAAATGTTGATTTAGATTTACATGAAAATCTTGAGGATTTGGAATTCGTAGGTGAACAACATTTATTGGCAACTTTTTTCACTCTAATAGATATGGATCAGAAGGAATATGATATTTCATATGTGGATTCTAAGAATTATCATTTGTCAACATTTTCTTTAAATGAGGAAGATATCTTTTGTGTAGACAATGTGGTTTCAGTTATCTGTGATAAAAAGGGGGCAGCATGTTTGAGTAAAGATTAATAAAGTTGTCACCCAGATGTGGGTGACACGTTTAGGAAATAATGATTTTACTGAAGGATGGCGGTGAGGAGACGGGCCACTTGTCTGATGGCACCCCTCCCCATACCACTCTGAAGTGCCTTCAAGACTCTCTGCAGGCTACTTTTAATACAAATCCGGATCAGAAAAAAGCTATTCATTTTTGGGATATGGAGGTACCTCGATTCATTCCTTCATCGTCGCCCCTGCTCTGCTGCATTTGTTCGCCTCTGGCCTTTGAGCCCAGCCATCGCACTGCAACTGGCCGCCGCTGCTGGATTGTATGCTATGCAGATTTTAGTAATGGATTTCATCATTCTCATTTGGCTCTCTGCTTTCTAATATTTGCCCAAAACGACTCTTTTGCACTCCACATTCCCTTTGCTAGTGCTCCCTTTGTCATTGCCCCTCCTGTCATAGATCCTTTGCAGCTCTTAGCCAGCGACATCAGTATGGTGATGCACCGTATTCGAAGTCGTAGGGGAGGAACTAGGGGTGGTAGTTCTTGTCCTCCGGTTGAGCACGCCACCTCCTCTCCTTCCCCTGAAATGCATCATCCTCCAATTCTTGGAGAGGGTCATTATCCTAACACCAGATGTGGGCGAGGTCAGGCTCGTTCTCCCAGTTTTGCTCATGGTGCATTTGCTGTCTGCTCAGAGAATTTTCCTCTGCCCCTTCAACCTGTGCCCCATTCTGCCCAATTCAAGTTTTGTAGCTCCTTGAACAGGCCTGCCATTACTGCCACTATCTCCATTTTCTTCTCTAAAGAAAACACTCAAACTGTCTCTCAAGTTGACAATTCAATCTTGCCACAGGAAGGTGCTCCTAGACGCAGTAATTGCAGGGATACTGGTAAGAACGCGATGGATGAATGCCTCTTCACCTCGCATGGCTTGAGTTTCGGTGGCATTCAACATGGTGAAGGGGGCAGCTCTACTGCCATGCGCCCCTCTGGTGGTTCGAGTCATGAAGGGTCTACCATGCAAGTTGCACCTGGCGACAGGGGAGAGACTCATGGTGGTGGGGGTGAACCACACGGCAGCACTTCTAGGGACATGCACTCAAGCTCTGATACCATGTTAAAATTTCTGTTTTCCCACCCCGGTTTTCAATTTCTCCTTATTTCTCCCATGTAGTTAAATGCCCTTTCCCATAACCATACATTCAACAAGCTGAAAAAAATAAATTTGCTGAAAACACAAATTCTGGAAATTTTAACAGAATGCTGGAAATTGCAGAAATAAAAATCAGCAGTAATAAACAGCCATTAAAACACATTAAAACACTGATATTTTTGGTCAATGTGACCCTGAAAAAACCCCCTACAACTCTTGGGGAAAACCAGTTTGAGAGCTCTTCTTTATTTCTGAAAAATGTCTTTTTACAATAAGAGAAATATTCAGCAAAAATCAGCAAGCAAACTTTTACAACTTATCTCAACCTTGCTAAAACTCAGCCTTGCTGAAAAACTGCCCTGTTGAAACTTCACTGTTGTTACTCCGCTGCTGATACTCCGCAGCTCACTATCCAGAAATATCCCTTGCTCTCTTGCTCTCCTTCTCTCAATCTACTCATGAAATAATTGAATCGAATGTGATCTTTTCCTCCTTTTCCTCCCTTAATATAACTCCAAATGACTTTTGAGTGATCCAAGTGACTTTTGGGTGATCCCTAAATCCAATGGCTGAAATAGATTTAGATCAATGGCTGAGATTAAATGCTCATTTAAATCTCACTTTCTATTTTTAATTCACCCCACTCTAATAAAGACCCACTTAGTCATTTATTTCCAAAGTCACTTTTCCTTTCTAATTTTTCATTGACTTTATAAAAGTCACTTTAAAATTAGACTT
>APFE030400271.1:0-10000 GCA_000404065.3 Pinus taeda | reverse complement strand
AAACCGCTGATCCGATCAGTTCTCCAAACCCGATAAGGCTATAAATGACACCTATAATATTTCACATCTGGAACTCAGTTCCAATTGTGTTTTGCACTAATTTTCAGTGTAAAATGGATTTTGGGTTGCGTGACTTAATCTCCATAAAGAATTTCGTTGATGCAATGTTTTGCCTTCCTCTTTAGCAAAATCATCTGGACCGTTGATCCATGTGATCAAACGGCTCCTATGCACTTAATAACTTACTGCAGCGCTCTTCTTTTTACTTAGTTTTTTTCCACTAAGTCTTCAATTTCCCATGTTTAGCTTCTCCTCCAAGGGTTTCTTCAAAGGTTTCAGGTCTTCTGTTTTCGCCGCTTGACTACTCTTCTGAACTCAACTTCTCTTCCTCTCCAGATTGCCGCTTTGATATTTCAACTGGGTTCAATGATCACTTATGAATTTTCTGAATCATTCTCCTCTCTGTGCTTCGCCACTGACTTTACATGCATACAATTATTGCAGAATTCCAATTTATAACAATTTCAACACTCGGAATACACTTCTCCAGGGTCAAAACAAAACTTTGTATTTATAAAAATACATAACGATTACAAACCAAGACTCTCTGTCTCTTATACAGGCTTGATCCTCAACTATTCGTGGTCTCTTTTCTTCTTTTCTTGCCCGTAGGCTTACATATATTTATAGAACACGCTGGTTCATCACACATATTTATATGGAAACATTGGATCGGATCACTGTAAAGGATCCAATTACATCCCTTCCTCAAATCTCTCAACTAAAGCCCTAAAGCTCGCTATAGAATACATATGGTAGATTACAACTAATTAAGTCTTCTAGAGACTTATCCATTCCATCATTTAAGCTCTATTTTAAACAGAAAGTGCCCTTGTTTAGCTCAATGGTCCACGCCCACTTTGGATTCCTTTGTTTGAATGTGGGGGTTAGATGCTCCTGCATCAGACTTCCAAAGTAGAAAGTATCCATGATCTCCTAATCATGTGTCTTTTGGTATTTGTCTTCCTGGATACCACACTTTGTTTTGTAATTGTCCACATGCTTTGTTCCCTTGTTGCTACTGTACTTCTGCTGTTTTTTGTTCCATTTTCTTATTCTTGTCAATCAGGTTCAAGTTCTAATTGATAATGTTTCTTGCTACTACCATCTTCCTCCATTTGGTCTGCTTCATCATCAACTACCACATTTCTTCAATTTCTATTTCTAGTACATCTTTGGACTGGTCCATTTTCTGCTTTGTATTTCTGCCTCCTTTTTTCTTCAGGTTGTTTCTGTCCACTAGTTCTTCAATTTGTTGCTGGTTTTTTTTACTTACTTCAACTTTTGCTTTGGTTAATTGCTGACTTCTATTTTTCTTGTTCCAACTTTCAGTTTGCTTGCTCTTGCTTCAACACTTGCTATGACTCTTATTCTAACTCATGCTTTTCTTGCTATGCTGACTCTTGCTTTATTTGCTGCCTCCCTATCATCCTTATCCTCTTTCATGACCAAGTCATGACTGTTCAGCACTCTCTTCAGCAATTTAACATCTTCGTTCCATGGATTGGATTCTTTTATAGAATTCTTTTCTTTCCCCTTTATTTGGTTGTTCACTTGTGTCAAATCTCCTCCATCAATTGCAAAAAAATGTGTACTCACAAAACACTTGTTAAGAAAAAAACACAAGGCTGTTGTGCCTTATCTCCCTTTGGCAACAATTCAGTTTGTTGCAATGTTTCTTTCTCTTCTGTCAGCACATCAATATGTTGTTCTGAATTCTCAAAAGAATTCATGAGATTACCTATTAGTCTCTCTTCCACACCATCTGTCCTAATGATGTCTTCTTGCCCTTGTCCACCATACTGAACTTCTTCTTTTGCAATCATACTATCATACTCCAAATTTTCCAGCAAATATTCCAACAATGCAAGTTCCTGTGATACTTTGCAAGTGTTTCATCACCACTTATGTTTCCTACATTTATACAAAAATTATTAGTTTGGAAATCATAAGGTGTTGAGGTAAAAACACAACCCCCCCCCCCCATTATTGGTTTGTTCACTTCAAATAATGGGGACCATTTCTATAAATATTTTGGCGAAACACCTTTTAGGATTTTTATTTAGTTGATTATCCTGTGCTTTTGTTAATTTTTCATTTTCTTTGGATTCTTGTTTTGATTGCATTGTTAGAATCGATTTTTATAAGCTTCCCATTGACATTTGTTTCACCTCATTTGGTCAATTGGTTTGAAAATGCTACTCCTTTGAAGTCTCGTCATTTATCTAGCCTCGGTTAAAAATGCAAAAAAAATGTACAATATTGCATTTTGTAAATAAATTAGTTGAATAATGCATTTATTTTAAATCTTAACCCCTAGTTAGTTATTACTAACATTTTCATTTTTCAGCCAAATAATGAAGTATCGAGATTTTAGTAATTTACTCCAATTTCAAAATTGATTACTAATCTGGAAAATCTAGAATTTTGAAATGGCTATAGTTTATTTTATTTTCCAAGTGGTTATAGTTTAGAAACTAAAATTCATTAAAATAAAACCAAAATAAAAAAAATTAATATTTAATATTAAATTTTAAATTTATTAATATATTAAATATAATTGATTTAATTTTTAATACATAAAATATATATAATAAAAAATAATAAAAAAATCATCGCACCGAGGCTTTGGATCGAATGAGAGGTTTTAATCAGCACATCTCATTCCATACCCCGATCACCGATACCTATCTCATTCCATACCCCGATCACCGATACCTCCATCCTCTCGATGACCGATTGCGAAAAAGCATGGGGCATTAATCAAGTCTCGATTATAAAGTTTACATTATGTTTTCAAACTCATTCGAATTAAAACGAATGGAATGAGTTAAAAGTAGGGTGATAGGTTAGTTTATTTTTTGAATAGTTTAAAATATTTAATATTTAATATATTAAATTAATTAATATATAATATTTAATTAATTTAATTAAAATAAAATTTAAATATTATTTAGATTATTCTTAATTAATTAGTTATAAATAGTTTAGTATTAATTAATTTATAAAATAATAATAATTATGATTAATTAATGTGTTAATTATATTAGTTAATAAAAGTTTATTAAATGATTAGTTTAGTTCATAATTAACAATTAAATTAGACTTAATTATTAGATAATTAGAGTCTAATTTAGGATTAGATTTTTAATTAAAAATTCTGGTTTTTAGCCCAGCAACAGAAATTCCAGATTTATGCCAGATTTGACTTATCAACATTGGAAGCTCATAGACTGGGTTTTACTTGGCCAAATGAGGCCCAATACGGCTTGTTGGAAAGATAAAATCAAGGAGAACATTTCTGAAGAGGTTTCACTAATAGATTTAGTCACTAATTGGGTCAAAAATCATGCAGAAAATCAAGCTCTGAATTTCTAAAACAAAATCAAATTTCTAAGTTATTTTCTGCGTTTTCATTTGTCCAAGCCTTTTCTAATTGCAGATCCATTCGTTAATAATATCCTTGGCCAATTAAATCATACCAAGCATCATTAGAGAGCCTATATTTTATTTTCAATTATTAATTAAATAGAATTTGATTGGATTTGTTTTAAATGCCAGAAATGATATTTTTATTTTATTAATTGCATCTTAATTTATTTTGATTTCTTTTTGTAGGAAAACAATGGAAGAAATATGGAGAAAATGATCTCAGTTAATGAGAATGCCCCAGCAATTGAAGATTAGAACTTTTGAGCAAATAAAATTGGATTTGACAGATTTACCTTCAACAAACTTTTTTCTCAAGAATTCCTTTGCAAATATTATAAATAATAGATTACAAAATGTAATAAGGGGATGCTCTCCTCTACAATTTCTGACTTCTAAAGCACTTCTATAATAGGAATTTAGAGTTGTAGGAAAGAGGAGAGAAATATCTCAGATCTGGGGATTATTGAGGATTTTTCCTTTGTATTTTTGAATTATGCCAGATGGGCAAAGTTTGCACTTTTGTGGCTTTAGTTTTGAAGGCAGAAGTTCAAGCAATGTAAAGAGTTGTTGGAGACCAGGGACATAGAAATGGATGCAATAAATTGGTATTCTTAATACCATTGTTTCAAATATCAGTTTCATTTTTGTGTCATTTTATTCATTTTTGTGTCAATATGGCTAATTTGTCTCAATATTGTTATTATGTATCTCTGTTCTTATGAATTAATTTCTAATTTCTGAGTAACTATTTACTCATAAATCTATCTTATAAAATTGATTTATTGAATGGTAATTTGTTGTGAACTAATTCCACATGTTATTGTTTAATTATTGGATTTACTGATTTGATAATCAATATCATTTTTGTGAACTACTTCCTGAGTGTTGTTGGTTTATTATTTTAGTTAAGAGATCTCAATAAGATGTGTTTTGGTATCCATAATGTTAGTTAATTGAACTACTTCGTTAACTTGATATTCATTATAAACAAGACATATTTAAAATCTCAATACTTTAAATATCTTGCTCTTGGTTGGGTTAGATCTATATCTGCCTAATTAAGATAGGATTAACAATAGTTTATTTTGCTTGCATTATAGAATAAGTTTGTATTTAAAGTAATTTCTACATTCTTTTAAGTCCTCTTCTCAAAGAGGCAAAATTTTAATTATGGCTTCACTGAACCCAAATCAGCTTAAGGGTTATTCTCTTGCATGATCAGCAAGAAAAAGTGATTTGATATCCCTATCTATTGGTAGTTAAAGATACATCATAAACCAATAGCGATAGGGAAAAGGTAACTTGACCTAGTTAAACCAGTCAGAGCCCCTAATCCAAATGAAAAAGGAGTTTCTTTAAGGTCCAGACCGGGTGGTTATCCTCCAATGTTGTTTCAGCGATTTTTGAGGTATCAACATAAGGCTCAACAGTCTCAACTATTGACCTACATATCAACTCTTCATAGTGAACTTCATCTTCTTTTTCCACAATAACTTGTTCCTATGTTGTCACATATTCACACATCCATGCATTTTTATATTCCTTATGCTGCAATAAATCGTTTCTTCTCTTATTTAAGAGACATTCTTCATCATCCTTTACTTCAAAGTTTTTATCTTCTAAAAGATACTTCCTTATACTTTAGATAGTTTCAACATATTGCTCATCCTCTACAATACACTCTTTTACTAGTGTTCTTTCTCCCTCTACTATGTCTTTTGCATAGAATTCTTCCTTCTTAACATCTTTTAGTAGATGTCTTTCATTTCCCTTGATTGTATCAACAACTTCCATGGCTATTTCCAATGCGCCTATCATCATGATGAACTGATGATCCTTTACTATGTTTTTAGCTAACATAGTTTCTTCTTCAAGCTTGCATTCAATATCTTATTGTTTCCCTTCTCTAAGAACTATCATGGTCTCATCATCTGCATTATCATTCTCTTGCATTTGATTTTTATCACTAACATCAATCAAACTCATTTGATTATCTTTCTGAGACAATATTCCTTCATTTTTCATCAGAATAAGATCCTGATTCTTCATCTCCATGACAGCTTCTATAGACTCAACCATATACTTTTTCTTTTGTATGCAGTCAAATTCCTTCTCTTCTGAAAAGCTTTCTCGGTCACCTTTTGCTTCTATATCTTCATTACCTCTTAAGATATATTCAAAAGGCTGATTTTCCCCTACAATATATGCCATCATACACAAACTATCAGTTTTAAAAACATAATACCATGTTGTCTCACTTTATGGTTCAACCATCATATCTCCTTATTGTTCTAAATCCTTCATATGATTAAAAAATTCTTCGATGGTCTCCTCTTCAATTTCCTCAATCTCTTCACTTGGTTGCTTGATATCTTTCTCCAACTACATATGCGATCTATCTATCCCATCTTCTTCCAAAACAGAATTTAGATTCTGCTGGTCTTCTTTCTTCTTCATGACAATATTAGCAAATTGTCCTTCCTTAGATGCCTTACCTATAAACATACACAAATTGTTAGTTTTAAAGCCATGTGACCCTTTGGCCTCACTTTAAGTTTCAGCCTTCAAGTCTTCATCTTCACTTTCTCCCAGAATTTCACCTTGTTCTGGTTCACAAATGGACTCTTCCATTCCCAACTCAACTTCCTTGAGTTTTTCCATCAACCACTTCACTTGCATTTGTTGTAGCCTTCTCTGTATTTCTTGCCACTTCACTGGCTTCCTCCTCAAGAACCCAACCTAGTCTCTAACTTTCCTCAAGCATTCTCCTTAATGCATTGAGTTGTTCTTTTAACTCTACAACTTCCTGGTCAATTTCCTCTTGACCCATCTTCTTGCCATTTGCCTTGGCATCCTTCTTCTCATATCTTCTGTTGTGGCTTCTCTCTGAACCTCTGCTATGACTATCAGTAGTCATCTTCTTCTCCTCTATCTTCATGAACTTCTCACTTATCCACAACAAGCCTCTGCTACAACTAGTCCTCCTGGCTACAATCTTACCTTGCTAAGCTCTCCTCACTTAATCTTTTGGTAAGCACGGGTCCTCTATCTGGAACCTCCCCTTTAGAAACACCTTTGCTCCTTCTAGGCTTCTGCAATCTCTCACTCTCTCTTGAGAACACTTCAGTTTTCCTCTCTGTCCAATTTCTTGTTGGATTCTTCAGGTTCACTGCCACTTTTCTATCAGAGTATTCTCCTTACTCTGTTTTCAAGAACACATCTAGTTCCCTTCTCACAGCTTCTCTTGTTGTCACGTGTGCATTAATATATAAACACACATTCTCAATTTAAAATAGAACATAACATATTACCTCTCTTTCAAGACCTCAGTATGACATTGTTTCACCCATTCTTCCTCTGCCTTGAATGGATTGTCCTCTGTTTTGTCTCCAAGTCTTCTTTCCTTCAGAACTTGCATTAAGCAATCTTGCTTTTTCTTTCCTTTAAGGAATTCTCTGTTCCTGCCTATTCCAAGCCTCTGCTAGAACTGCTACCCATCATCTCTATGTATCTTCTTCTATCAGATTAGAATTTGACTCTCCTCTTGCCTACGTAAACATCTTTACACATAACTCTGCTTATAATTCTTTCACATAGAATTTTTCTGTTATGTCTAACCCCAACTGTTTCACTAACAATTATGCTCTAACCTCAGTTCTGTTCTAATACAAATCTATTGTGCTTACAAATCTGCTTTGTTACCACTAATGGTGCAAGGTTACCCCCACAGATACCCACAAATTGCATAAGAGTGCATAAACACAACTATCCCAGGTATTTGACTCACAAAGGAGTCAAAATTTCATATTTATATATGGTTAAGGCCCTTCACCACCAGTGCCTTTGTATCGGAACCCAATCACCCCACCAAAACCTCTCTATCGGAATCTTTAACTAGATCTCAAGCCTTTGTATAAGACTTTATTAAAGTCCTCGTTCATAATCCTTCTACCGGGATTTAAAAACCCTTCAACACCTTTTCATAATGTTATAAATGCATAAGCACATATATATCAACCACCCCTCTTAAATCTTGGTTAATATATATATTTATACACAATAACCTTCATTCATGCAATTTCCTTATAAATACATTTACAAAGAAAAACTATGCAAATATACCCCTTTCTGCTTTCCGTACAGCTTCAACACAGATTTTGAGGTTTAACTTCATCGCAATCACTATCGGCTATTTCCCCTGGCCTTACCACATATGTGGTTCATCACCCCTCTGACTCCGATATGTGACTATCAGAGTCGTTAATTATATGTTCAAGCTTTTAAACACTCACACAACTTGTTAACAATATACAAAGGATTTAGCTTAACCTTCTGCCCGAACCAATATAAAGCGAACTTCAAATCTTATACACTGTAGCTCAAAGTGATGTTGGGTCTATTCATCCATCAGGCCTTTACATTATCGCAAGTCTCTTTCCAACGCCAATTCCTGATCTTCCTATGCCTTCAATCACCGATTAGCACTTAATCTCTTTCGGCGTATCGACGTTCCTTCACACTAGGCCTTGACTTCTTCAAACTACCGATCTGACTAGTTCTCTGGGCCCGATAAGGCTATAAATTGGCCCCTATAATATTTCACATCTAGAACTTAGCTCCAACTGTGTTTTGCACTAATTTTCAGTGTAAACTAGATTTTGGGTTGCGAGACCTAATCTCCATAAAGAATTCTGCTGATGCAATGTTTCGCCTTCCTCTTTAGCGAAATCATCTGGACTGTTGATCCATGTGATCAAATGGCTCTTGTGCACTTGATAACTTACTACATGACTCTTTTGTTTGCTTAGTTTTTTCCACTAAGTCTTAAGCTTCCCATGGTTTAGCTTCTCCTCAAAGGGTTTCTTTAAAGGTTCTGGGTCTTCTGTTTCCGTTGCTTAACTACTCTTCTAAACTCAACTTCTTGAGCTATCAACTACACTTCCTCTCTAGATCACTTCTCTGATGTTTCAATTGGATTTGATGATCAGTTACAAATTTTCTAAATCATTCTCCTCTCTATGCTTTGCCTTGACTCTGCCTACATACAATTATTGCAGAATTCCAATTCATAACAATTTCAACACTCGAAATACACTTCTCCAGGGTAGAAACCAAACTTTGGATTTATAAAAATACACAATGATTACAGACTAAGACTCTCTATCTTTCATACAATCCTGATCCTCAACTATTCATGGCCACTTTTCTTCTTTTCCTGCCTGTAGGCTTACATATATTTATAGAACACACAGGCTCATCGCACATATATTTATATGGAAACATTGGATCGGATCAATGTAAAGGATCCAATCACATCCTTTCCTCAAATCTCTCAACTAAGGCCTTAAAGCTCGCTATAAAATACATATGGCAGATTACATTTAATTAATTCTTCTAGAGACTTATCCATTCCATCATTTAAGCTCTGTTTTAAACAAAAAGTCCCCCTATTTAGCTCAATGGTCCACGTCTGCTTTGGATTCCTTTGTTTGATTGGGGGGGTTAGATGCTCCTACATCAATAGTGCAAGAATATTTAGACTATGGAAAACCCCTATAATAATAAAAAACAAAATAATGTAGTTAGAATATTTTGTCTCTTTTAGCCTTCAGGGATTACCTTGCACACAATTTGTCAAAACCATAGTCAATCAGTCCAACAGAAAGAGATTAAAAGATCAATAAGATTGTGAACTATTAAATAGAAAATTAATCTGCTAAAGCATCAACAAGTATAAAGCATTTAGAAAAATAGATGCATGCCATCAAGTTCTCCCTAGATTAGTTTTGTGTGGGCTCCCATCAGCTTTGGAGAAAGAGCAATCATGACCTCCATCGCTTAGATAAGATCTATCAAATTTCCCACTTGTAAGAGGCTAAGTCGAAGGATCTGCTAGCCTTTAAATGTTACATTTCTACGAGATCAAAGAGAAGTTTTAATGCCTCTACTAGGATATTAGTGGTTCCCTCTTCAAAAAATTTCATTATCCAAAATAGAGATATTTAGCTCTTTTCTAATGGAGATAATTAGGTATATAATCTATACATCAAAATCATCGGTGCATCTCTCTATCAAGAATCCTCTAATCCTTCTTCATCCCCCTCCACACCCCCCCTCAAGCCCCCCTACTAGGTTGTTCTACTTTCAAGACACTTTCGAGGAGCTCCCATCCTAGAGCTTAGGATAGACTTCATTAGATCATCAAATAGAGAAACTCTAAGAAGGCCCAATGCTAGAGAAAAACTACCTTAGCATAAAATACCACTCTCCAAATCTACCATGAAACCAATATTCTATTTGCAGTTTCTTCCTCCTAACCTTGTGTTAGCAAAGATGGGTCTCCTCAATCTAAGGCTCCTCCTAGGCTCCATCTTGGGATTACGAAGTCAACCTCCATAAACCCCATGCACTATCCTAATGACCCTCTCAAACAATGCATCAGATCCTTCACAATGATTGAGGGCTTGCATGTCGACACCTCTCCTCTCCCGTCCCCTCTCTTCCAGCC
>APFE030400270.1:3799-26656 GCA_000404065.3 Pinus taeda | reverse complement strand
ATATATTTATTGAAATTCATTAAAGAGTCCATAAGATATTCCAAGGGATATCTTCCCATATTGGCCCTCATTCCCACACTTAGGAATATCTTCCCATATTGGCCCTCATTCCCACACAAACATCAAGCTTCATGAGAGAGTGACTAATAAAAAGTTTCTCCCCATCTACATAATATATATTTCCATCATCGAAGTTAAGAGAAAAGTGGATTGTGAAACGTTTCTTTACAATTTCCATTCATATACATTTACAATTTTCATTCATATACATTCATTGATTTATTCTTTTCTACATCGTCTTTCCCATTTGTATTAAATATATTTATCACTGAGCTTAAGAGGAAAGTGAATTTTGAGATGTATCTTTCCCATTTATATATATATAGAGGTCTTTCTCATTTGTATTAAATATATTTATCACTAAGAGAATTTTGAGATGTATCTTTCCCATTTATATATATAGAGGTTGATTAGAGAATGTATCAAGAAAAAGTGTATTTTCCATTTGCATCATATATATCTCTCATTGAGATTAAGAGGAAAGTGAATTGTGAAAAGTATTTTTCATTTGTATTGTATATTTATTGAGCTTGATTAGAAAGTCGATCAAAATATTCAAGAAAGGGAAATTATGCGATATTTTTCTAAACACAAGCAAAATATATATATAATATATATAATAATATAAAAGCTTATTAAAAAAAAGGGACCAATGAAAAATATCTTTCCCATTTTAAATATATATATTATCACTGAGCATGAGAGAGAGAAACTATCACAAGGGACTTCTCATTGTAATAAATAAATATTTATTAAGCTGGTTTGAAATATATAATATTATATATATATATGTATATATTCTGAGTGAGTGAGAAATGAAAATTATATTTTCCATTAACAAAAAAATTCCCTTCGATTTGCATTACATATATATTCATTAGATTGACCAAAATAACTACTTTACTTATTTTGGTATAATTTAAAGTCAAAATTCATAAAGTGTCATTATATTTTTATTGAATTTATAATTATTAATTATATAGATGTACATGCAAATTATAAACATGTGGATGTAATGATGGGGTCAAGCCATATTAGCTTACTAAAATGATCTGATACAAATGTGTTTGTATAGAATTAAGGATATTAAATCTAAGGCTTAACTAATGAATGACTATGCATGTAAATGTGACAAATGCACTTTTTTTTATGGGTCATGTTAAATTTTTTATGTTATGATATGATTTAAATATTATGGGATTATAGTATAGATTTAGATGTAAGTTATAAAGTTATATTTTATGTAAGGGAACTTGATATATATATGTAATTTATGGATTCAAAACTAATCAAAGTTGACTTCATCAACAGGACACCTTAGTAGAAGGCATATGAATGGAGTGAAGGTTAGGAAGAAGAGGTCCCAAATTTAACCTTATTACATGTGATGATTCGTTTTAATGGAATCTTTATTCTCCAAAGTTTCACTCTTTGACTTTTATGTGGTGTGTTTAGTTCATGTATTTCGTCAATGTTCTTTTGATTAATTTCATTGCAAATTTGTATGTTTTCTCTCCTCCTCTCTCGACATTTAATCCTTCCATATCTTATACCCCAAGATTTAGATCATAGGTATTAGAAAAAGTTTCCAATCCATGGGAACCTCATGCAACATATACATGAGACATCTAGAACTCTGGGATACTTCATTTCACCCTTTTCTCAACTTACCCATATAGTTCCATTGAAGCATAATAATAGACAAAATATAGGGAATTCATCTTCAACAAAATTTATACAAGTGCCAAGTCCTCTACCGAACATTTCATAGGGTATAGAATAGATTATTTTAAAGTATTTTATGTTGGCTCAAATGGTTTCTTTATGGGATTTCATTTTTTATCCTAATTTAAGATATATCATCACTTGAATTCACATAGATTTATAATGTAACACGACCATGTTGAGTGTGGCACCTAATTATCTTCCTGATTGTTCAGAGGTTTTTTGTTTCAGTCGTGTTGGAACCCTGTTCCTAATGGGGAGGAAACACCATTTGTTTAATCATCGTCAGGGGGAGCGATGGTGAATTTTATGAGCCCATCCCTAGTGGGGGTTCGGGGGGGCAGTGCCCCCGAAGCTAAAAATATATGAAAATTTGCCTTGTAAAATATTTAAATTTCGTAGTCAATCTGGGCCATTCATTAGGAAGATGATTTGACAGCGGAAGTTATGTTAATTTAGGGGTTTTTTCCCTAGAAGGAAACCCTCAGTTTATATATGGGAATTGTATTGTGGCTGTGTATGATTATTCCTAGCAAGAAAGAGAGAGGAGACTACGTGAGAGCGAAGATGAAATTACAACAGATTTGTTGTAGGTTGTATCTCTTCATTTTGCTGGATAACATAAAAGGAAGGACTAGCTATTTCTCCATGGACATAGCCCAAACTGGGTGAACCGAGTATATCTGTGTCTATCTTGTTTTATGCATTTCTATATTTGTGTTTGCATAATATTTTTTTGTATTTCATTGCTCCATTAATTAATTTCTAATAAACTACATGTGAATTCAATTTTAGGAACTATTTTCTCACTCCAAGGGCTACAATAGAGAAAGTTTCTTATATCAATGGAAAAACATATTTGATATTTCAATTGGGTCTTTAACAAAGTTTTATTTCATTATCTATAACAAACGATACAAGCAAAATTACAGGTAGAGGTATATTACTAAAAGAATAGGAACTAGGGTTATGGGTCATCCACAAAACCATGTGTTGGGGACTTCATTTTGAATTTTGAAAGTTTTGAAGGAATTACGGCAGAGAACAGGTGGAGGGAGCAACAGTTGAGTTGCAGAGATGACAGCAGGGGAGGGAAGCAAGAACATACAGTAGACAGACAGTTGCAACAAGGTGTCAAGAGCAAGTAACAACAACTGAGCAGACAAGGAGGAGAGTGGAAAGCGATTGAGGGAAAAGATAACCAAATAGAACTGAAAGCGGGAACAACAGAAGAGAAGATAAAAGAAGAAGACCACATGGAGAGGGGGTTTGTATTTGATAGGAGTTAGAAGCACAAAAGAATAGGGTCCCGAGGACCTGAGCAGTTGCTGAGTGACCAGAGCTGGACTCGACCTAAGGTCTAAGGCATCCTGTGGCTATGGTATTTTATGTATTCGATTAAGGATTTACGCCCGATGTGTATTGTAATGAGTCTTCCTTTGAGTTAATATGAATGAATGGATGAACCAGTTTGCATGGAATTATGATCAAGTGTATTGTGTTGATTTACAAACCTACTCAGAATTTTATATTAAAAGCCTTTTCCTCAATGAATATGGTAACTGTAATAGTATGATGTCGTGATTAATGAATTATTTATGACACTTATGAGTTAATGTCTTGATTGTCCTTGATATCCCTCTACCCTTCTTAGTTTTGGTCACGACACGCTTCGGTGAGACTCCTTACCCTTTGGGTAATGTGAAAATGTCATTGTTGTCCTATACTATGATGGATCCTTATTGGCCCCTTGTACCTGAACCTAAGGTATTTTCCCTGATGACATTTTTGTGCCAACAAATGGTTGCTTTGCTGGGACTTGAAATCACAAGGAGTGGTTTGGAATATGGTGTCAAGGATATTTAAGAAGGAGATACGTGACTGGTGGGATAATTGAGTAGATCGGTTTGTATCAGAGTAGGCTACCCTTCACATCCAATATACTGTGAAGGTGAACGAAGAAATATTGTACTCAGAGGCTACAAGAGATCAGTACAAGATCTTCTAGTGTAAATTTCTACAACAATTATATAACTGGTTAAGGAGATTAAAAGTGAAAAACCGACAAGAAGGATCTACACCAGTACGTCATGATTGGGTTCCCAAAAACCTCGCGATGCTCCAACGCTTGGATAGTGAACCAACAAGGGCAGTAGAATTCTGGGTACAAACTACCTTAGAGTGGTACAGAGTCGAGCTCACAACAGAGAGATATCAATCTTCCTCGAAAGCGGAAGTGATGTCCAAATCGAGGTTGAGAGGGAAACTAATGAACGAGTTTCCCTTGTGGATTAAGATGTTGATGGTGGAGGAAGGGTTGTTACCTTTACACAAAGTAAGTATGGTAGCATAAAACCCCAATACTGTGGGAAGGATCTAAGGGGAGAATGATATCATTTGGGGAAGCTTAGATGCTACTAAAGGAATGGATATAGAAGGATCACATAGAGCTAGAGATATCAGGGTGCAAAGGAGAGTGCTACTAGCATAAAATTGGTAGGAAAGAGTAGTACTGGCACTGAAGGAGAGACATATAGGACCCCACCAAGAAGGAGCAGTTTCAGGGAGTCTGAACGAGAGAAATAAGATGGAAAAGGATGCAGAGCAAGAGAGGGATTTCGACAAGATAGATGGGAGCTAGGAGAATGACAAGAACCCTCCCTCTCAGGTTGTGGGTAAGACACCGGAAGGAAGCAATCACAATATTTACGAGGAGGAGACGGGAGATGAGATGTGCGATGTGATAAGGAGATTTTTTGTAGAGGATGATATGTCAAATGAAGTTCAGTAGCAGAATCCCCAAAATTCCGGTAGTGTTCACCCTGACCTTCCCCTAGTGCTTTACACAAATCCTGATAAAATTGTTTCTAAGTTGCTTAAAGTGATATGAGTACAGAGTGTGCATGATAGATATTAGACGAGCTTTAATACATCTAATAGCAGTGGGCCTAGTAGTATTAGTAACCTAGGATTGCAAGGATATCAGCAACCCAGAAACCAAGGATTCGTGCTCCTAGAACATACTCGAACCAACATGGAAGGATCCTTTACCAGATATCCAGAGTTCGTTGGTAGAGGGAATGAAGATGTGGAATAACATTGGTACCTATGTGAAGCTATATGGAGAGCTCGCCAAACAATGGATAATGTGAAATCAATTGAGTTCCAGACTATGTTAAGGGAGAGAGATTTAAGGTGGTTTATCAATGGGCAGAGATGAATTAGAATCCCTCTATGGACGACATCAAGAAAGGCTTCGTTCAAGAGTTCAAAGTACCACAAACAGATCAACAAGGACTGTTAGAACTATGGGATATCAAGCAGAAGGAAGGAGAGTCTGCTTGGGAATTAATGTAGAGGTTCTAAGATTCTATCAGAAAGTTAATCTATACAGTAAATCCTAATCACCAGAGGGATTAGTTCATTAAAGCACACTTACCCCTTACTAGGACATCGCTAACGTAACATAAGATTGGAACTGTCCAAGATTCCCTAGATCAAGAATCGTGCATAGAGGCCATGGCAGGATACTCCCATGAGTATCGGGGAGGGATGGGATTGTAAGACCCAATGATCACGGGCCTCCAAATAAGTTTTCCAATCTAATAGAGAAACTAAAATCTCTACAGTTGGTTCGATCGGTGAGACCCAATGTATGGTGCACTCACTGCTTGATAGAAGGCCATGTAGCGACTAACTGCCTAACACTGAGAGGCACAAATAGTTAAGCAGGAATTGCAGGATCATTAGGGGTCCCGCCAATAGCAGGTGTTGCATGGTGGGATCACAAGGAGCATTCTTGGGGTGAAATTCACAAGATTACTTTGAAATTTGTAGAAATTATGGACATTTTCCGTGAGTATGTCCAATATTTCAAAAGTACTCCAATGTACCCAACAACAATTACTATGATTTCTATGCATCCACGACTCACCAGGCCAATCAATGCTAAGTGTTAGGTGCCCTAGCAGAACGACTAGACAGATCAACATTAAAAATTAATGAAACTGGTCGTGGAGGACGAGGAGGAGGTATGGGAGGAGGAAGAACAGGGGGTAGAGGACCCATAAGGTGCTACAATTGCTATCAGGAGGGAAATTTTTCTGGAGATTGCCCACTCCCAAGAAGGCCTTGGTGCTCACAATGTTGAGTCAATGCACATGCCACAAACCATTGTCCTGAGTTGATTACAAAATGGGAAGAAAGAACCAGACAACAGGGAACTAATTTGATCAACGTAGAACCACGAACAACTGACATGCTTTAGGTGACTAATATAAACATATTTATCAGAGGGGGTAAGAAGACAGGGGATGATCGATGTATGGTAGACCAACCTTCAATTGTTCGATTAGCATGCCCAAAGCTGTCATACGAACCCACCCAACAGAAACAATACTATTAAGAAGAAATTAAGTTTTTTGATAATTTAACAGAGACAAAATGGGACAAGAAGCAGGACTCAGGCATAACTACAAACTCTCGACCAATTGAAGAATGGTTTAGACTATTCTTGATTTTTTTTATAATGAACAGATGCTAAGGGAGTTGCGCAGAAGTTTGAAAGCAGTGTTATCAGAGGAAGAATAGAAAGGAGAAGCAATATTAGCAAGTCTACTTGAAAGACATTCAAGGAGGATCCAAAGGTGAGAAAAGAACCGATAGGGAATTTCGTATTGATGCTCAAGTTGTAGGGTTCCAGATTAAAGACACAATGTTAGATTTGGGATCTGATGTAAGTATCTTTCCCATAAAACATGGGAAGTTCTTAGAAAGTCGCAACTAAAGTATTCACCAATTCAACTACAGATGGAAAACCAGTATTGCATCTTACCCATCGGAAGGCTAGAAGACATAGAAGTGGATTTGGCAGGGGTAAAAACTCATGTCGAATTTGAAGTAATAGATATAATGGGTGATAAGGACCCTTACCCATCCCTCCTTGGTATCGACTGGGCATATGAAAACTATGTCATCATTGATCTAAAGAAGGAGTTGATTATTTTCAAAGTAGAAGGGATGTGGGTAATACAACCGCTAGATCCATATCAGGGATCAAGGTTCACCGAACCTGTAGATGATCGAGATGAGCCTGGGATGATGGATCAGTTGTACAAGCTAACTGTAAGAAAAATATAATACTACATCAATCCCACAGCAGGAGGATCGATCAATTGGAGAAGCATACAAAGTTTAGAATATGACTCGGAAGCCGCTTAGGATGCTTGGCAATAAGGGGGGTATGAAGTTGATATGAGAAAGTGTGCCAAGATATGTATAGTAAACTGGATTGGGGAATAGGTAAGTAATTACCCAACTTTTCATGGCATAGAGTCAATAGATACTTTTCTAAATAAGGTGGATAGAACTATAAGGGAGAGCCACAAGGTCCCGTTATTGGATATTCACAATGGGAGAATATCAAGCGGGCCATGAGAGAAATATTTAGACAGGAAGGAAACAAACCGCAGGAGAAGGTGAAATATAAAGGAAACTCAGATCCCCAGAAACATCTAAAAAACTGCATAGAGAAGTGGAGAAAAGAGTGAGTCCTAAAGGAACTTTGGGTGCACATGCTCATACATACCTTGGGTACAATTCCCAAAGGATGGTATATACAGGAGGAACTTTGAAGACAAACTGTAGATTGGGATGTTATGGCTAACCAATGCAACATCATTTTCTCATTCAAAGATAGTAATCGACGTCTGAATAAGATCTATTATGCCATTAAAAGAATCTTGTTTACTCCAGGACAACTATGGGAGGGGTGCATTGATGATAGATTCCTACTATAGTTCTATGAAGTAGGGTATCCATGATTCATGTCTTGCAACAAAGTTAACGCGGATCTAGAGGAGGATTATTTGGAAGGACTCAGACACTTGACATTTCAAGAAATTGAAGAAGAGTGGGATATTCAAGAGGGCCCTTTAGCAGATGCCCCCCATTTTCTCCCAGTAAAGTTGTGGAAGAAAAACATTGGCCTAGAAGAAAAAATTAAGATGAAATCCATTGGAGATTATTGGGACGAGTAAACATCCAAGGAAATCTTTGATTTGCTACATGAATACGAAGACTTATTTCTAGCCTCTATTGCTGAATTAAAAGGAATAAAAAGGAACATAGGGAAAAATAATATTATTTTGAAGCCAAACGCATGACCAATAAAGCATAGACCATATAGGCTAAACCTTAGGGTAAAAGAGAAGGTTAAGAAATAGATAGATAAGATGCTAGAAGTGGAACTTATATTCCCAGTAGATGAAGCAGAATGGATCAACCCAATTCTAATATAGAATAAGAAGGATTCCATGGAGATCAAGGTCTGTGTAGATTACAGGAGCCTAAACAATGCATATATACACGACCCATTTCCAACTCCATTTAGTGATGAGGTCCTGGATAACGTTGCGGGGAATGAAGCCTACTCATTCACCGATGGATTCTCAGGATATCATCAAGTTCACATAGCTGAAGAAGGTAATAAGAAAAAAACATTCACCATAGACTGGAGGTCCTATGCCTATCATGTCATGTCATTCGGTCTGAAGAATGCACCTGTTGTTTTCTCTAGGATTTTCATAGCTGCCTTCAGAGATTACATTCACCGATTCTTACAAGTATATATGGATGACTGGACAATATACATCTTGCTAAAGAAAAATACCAATCTCCTTCGAGTGATGTTTGAGTGGTGCAAAGAGCTGCAAATCTCTTTATATCTATAAAAATGCATCTTTACAGTTCCGTTTGGAACATTGCTGGGCCATATTTTTTGCAAGGATGGCATTTGTATAGATCTTGTAAAAGTTGCGGCAATTGTAAAGATGGATCCATTAAATAATGTGAAGCAACTATGATCAACACTAGGCCACACCGGATATTATCACTGATTCATCCGTAACTATGCTTCGACTACTGCTCCCATGGAGAGACTGCTAAGCAAGATAGAAGCCTTCAGGTGGATAGAGGCCTGTCAAGTAGCGTTGATCAAATTAAAGGAAAAACTAGTGAGCTCTCAATCCTTATATACCCAGACTAGAATAAATAGTTTCATGTACACATTGACGCATCAGGAATTGCAATAGGAGCAGTATTGGCGCAACCTGGAGAAAGAAACCTAGACCACCTAATTTACTTCGCTAGTAGGAAACTATCAATAGTAGAGAAGAACTACACCACATCAGAAAGAGAAGCATTAGCCATGGTCTACTCTTTAAAAAATTTCATGCACTATCTACTGGGAGCACCATTCAAGTTCTTCATGGACCATTCAGCTTTAAAATATCTGGTAAATAAGCTAGTCATGGAAGGAAGGATCTATCGATGATTGTTACTGTTCCAAGAGTTCACATTTCAAGTGGTTACCAAAACAAGAAGGTTAAATGTGTGGCCAGACCACCTGTCAAGGTTGGAGTCAGGTAGAAATGAAGGACCTATAGACGACCAACTGCCAAATGCCGATTTGTTCTGAGTAGAGGCCGTACCTGATTATCTCGAGGAGATTATTGGCTTATTAGCAACAGGCCACTGCTCGGAAGGATACACAAAGACGTAAAATACACCTGATAGTAAGAGCAAAACATTGTCAACTAATTGCAGGACATCTATACAAACTGGGACTTGATCAAGTTCTGCGAAGCTGTCTCCTTCAACACGAGAGGCAAGACGTGATGTGGGAATGCCACACTGGAGTTGCGGGGGGCCATGTCGGGGGAAAATCTACCGCAAGGAAAATACTACAAGCCGGTTTGTGGTGGCCTACCCTCCACAAGGATGCTAAGGAGTACATAAAGAGTTGTGATGTTTGTCAATGAGTTCGGAAGCCATCACATAGAGATTAATTGCCTTTACATTTGGTACACATAGTACAATTTTTTGAGAAATGGGTAGTAGACCTTATTTCCCCAATTATGTCGCCAGCGCATCATTCCAATGCCAGATACATCATCACAACTACAGAGTACCTCAATCGATGGGACGAGGTAGCGCTAGTCAATGACTGTACAAAAGATACAACAACAAGATTCATCTTTCAAATCATAATATTTAGATTTGGATGTTTGGAGAGCCTAACCAGCGATGAAGGGGCTCATTTCATTAATGAAATTGTTGCTTCTCTTCTAAAGAATTTTATGATCCAACATCACAAGAGCAACCCTTACCATCCTTAGGCCAATGGAACAATCAAATCATTCAATAAGATACTCGAGAAGGGCTTGACAAAGATTGTATCAGCAAATCGAGATGACTGGGATGAGTGGGTTCCAACCACATTGTGAGCTTACAGAATAATGGTAAAGAGAACACACAAGCAAACACCATTCCAACTGGTATATGGTAGAGAAGCAGTAGTACTAGTGTCATTCATTTTCCTAGCATCTTCATTTCTCAGGCCACTAAAATGACAGATGATGCATCCTTAAAAGAGAGGTTGGAAGAACTAATGGAGTTGGACGAATCAAGATTTTTAGCTGGATTCCACCAATCAGTTAAACAACAGAGACACAAGACTTGGCATTACAATCACATCAAGAAGAAATATTTCATGGTAGGCAATCATGTTCTAACATATGACAACAAATTTCATAAATTCCTAGGAAAAATACAAATGCATTGGTTGGGTCCATTGTGGTTGTAGAGATCAAATAATTTGGTGTGGTGAAGCTAGCATAACGAGATGGAATAATGTTACCAGGATGGGTGAATGGCGCATGCTTAAAGCCTTTCCACAAGTCCACAATCATGTGACCAAATTGAAAGGGTCTTGGAGACGAGCCTGCAAGTAGGTTTAGAGTCAATAATAAATAGTCATTCACATATTCAGTTAAATATTCAATCGCATAGTCAGTTAAGTAGTCATTCACATAGTCAATTGCATAGTCATATACATTCAGATCCCTTTTTCTTTTTTTTTTGTCTTTTTTGTTTTTGTTTCAGTAAACAAAGAGCGCGTGTTAGTTGGGTGATGACAACAATACCATGACACCGCAACCCAATTGTGGTCGGGGGGAGGAATGGTTGCATGTTTTACGAGTCTTATCCGCAGTACTACTGGTCTTTTTCAAAACAAGTAACAATAATACACCTGTTAGAAAAATTTTCGTAAAATCATTTCCTGTTGGGGACGAAATTAGCCAATAATTATCTGCCATTATGGAAACTTTATTAACCATGCACCCCACTCTGTTCTCTCCCATACTACATCATCCTAGTTAGATCCAGGTCAGCCGAAAATGGCATAACACGATTAAGCTTGCATAGGGAAAGTTGTTGTAGTAATTAGTTACCAAGTCTAGTCAGTGTTGGGTGCAAGAATTACACTTCATAAAACTCCTTCAACACTTAATTTGTCAACCTGGGGCTATGTAAGATTAGAGGCATAGCACATGAAATTCCAAGAAATGATATGAACTTTGACCAAATCTCTTCCTATCTTTCTTAATTACAATTTGCAAAATCAAAAAGATCATGCGACAAATGATACTAAGAGAATTCTGATGCTGGAATGAAAAAGAAAGTATTTTGCAGAAACTCAATAAAAGGAATTTTAAATCAATCCTGATCATTGAAAGATAAATATATGAGATTAAGTTCAGTGTAGTCGTAGGACAGAGAAATAGTTAAATGCTAAAACATTTGTCTTCGCTAAACATTTTCCTTCCTACACTGGACCATCGTTCTTGCACCCTAACAACGTTCCTGCACTAGAACAATGTTCCTATACAAGCAACATTCTTGCATTGGAAGTATGTATTGTGCCTCCACTAAAGATTTCAACCTTTATACAAAAGCTCTGGATTCTTGTACCAGAGCACTCTGTTCCTGTATTGAAATAGAGGTTCCTGTACCAAGAAATCAGCGTTCCTGTACTAGGTTTCCAAATCACTTGTAGAAAATGAAAAGGGTTTTAACTAAGAATAAATTGCAAGGAGAAACATAGATGAGAAATTAAACACTCATTAGAAAAAGACTATTTAACTAATCATGCATTCAGAAATGAAAGGTACTTTGAGAGTTAAAGAGAAAATCCTTGCTAGAATGTGGAACTTCTTTCACGTGAAAAATAACTATCTGATTCAAATACTAGTAGGCTTCTTCCTGAGATGGTTGTTATTATGTAAATTATATATGCACTTATTATAAATAAATTTTTTACCTTAAAGGTCCCTTTAATAATTTCAATGTTAAACTGAGTTACTTCCACAAGGGAAGCGAGTGCAAGTACATATCTATATAATGAAAATAGTGTTTCATTAGAGCTCATAAAGATAAATTCATTCTAAACTGAACTTTCATGTTGAGAATGCTTGGAAACTCACTCAGGAATAAAACACTATTAGCAAAAGAAAGCAAATGAATATTGCAAGAAATAAAAGAACTTGTAGAAGTAAAATAAACAACCTTCAGTTGCATAAATGAAAATGCACGGTGCAAGCAACCAAAACACGCTCATTTTGTAGAAATGAAATTAAACATGCATCAAAGGAAAGCAGGGTTAACCTAAAAAGTTGGAAATAAACACACCCAAGCCTGCACAATTTGGACCTGAATCACACAACTTACAAAGAAGTCAAATCCTGTTAACTATGAAAGAACGAAATACAATATGCTCAAACCTTGCATAAAAAATAAATTTAGCACACCTTACGAAAAAGGGAGAACGATTTGGGTAGGTGAGGCCCTAGCCAATCAACTCGTTTCCCTGCTACGAGATCTGGGTCTTCCAATACTCAAATGACACATTACAAATACACTAGAATGGGAAAATGCATAACTGGCATAGTCCTTTTTATTAAACTTCAAGAGTTACAAATATACATTGTGGATTCCAAATCCAGCCTAGAAAATATGGTGACACAAAAAGATTACAATGTCTATCAAAAATCTCTCAGCGTATCACTACATAACTTCCACTAGAAACCCTATTAAATATACAATCTCGGCTCAAGGCCACAACATAAATTAAAACAAGAGTTTAACTTGGGCCTCTTGGTCATTAACAAAAGATTAAACAAGAGCTCTCGATCGAAACCCTGGTCTTTACATCCCACGTATTCCTCTATGCTTTGAGCCCAAAAAATATGAAAGGTATTTTGGAAAAGTGTCCACATAGTTTGTCACGCTGTCTCGGCCATAAACGGTGAACCAAGTTGAAGTTGACAGCAACCTTGGAAGTGCAAGAATGACGGAAGGTACACGAATCATTCCTGAACCAACCCATCTTCCACATTGATTAATACTTTCGCCTTATCAAATTACCTTAGGAAAGAGAATATATAAGTTGAAAAGGAAAATAATATGCTAAATCTATTTAATTAACAATTAAGTTCATATATAACCCTTAATATGAAAACCATGAAAGAAGTGCAGGAATGAGTACAAGTTTAAGAGAAGTGCAAGAATAAATAGGCTTCCAAGGTTAAAATAGAGGCTTAGGTAGTGTGTTTAAGGTAGGATAGAGGTTAAAAATAGGGCAATTCTGCTGACCAACATCCTCCCATCCCCATCTTGTTGTGTGTCCTCACACAACCTGACCTTATGCAAAAAAATGGCTTGGAGAACTCCCTTTAATCTTGTATCTGAATATTGATCCCTATCTTCCCTGTCTTCGACTTCTTACTGCGAGCCTCCCTAAGTTGTTTGACCACTTTCCTAAGGCGACCATAGCATTTAGATGCTCAAAATTTCCACACCTTTTCATGTCGCTTTCTCTCTCGCACCTTCTCCATTAATTCAAAATTCCTTCTTTGCAACTCTATGCTTTATTCCTTGATTTCCTAGTTCAATATCTCAAGTCCATAAATACGTTGTTTTAGTTCCTCGACCTAGAAATGCATGTAGGGAGCAGGATCTTCCTTATTAAACTCCTCATGTGTTGAAATTCTTTTAGCAATTGACTCATAACAAGTGTCGGTGCCATCAAGGGAAATGTCACCTTGTGTTTCAATACCCTATGTTTAAATGTCACCTTGATCCACTATTGATTCCTTCCCTCCACTCGCATTAGGTGTCTCCAAAGTCTTCCTTTTCTTCATTTTCCCAACCAAAAATGACAAAGGAGTGTTATCCTCCTCCTGCATATAAATTGCACTAAAAACTGTGCTATGAATCATCTATATTTATTGGAGAGGTTGATATAGTATGGCCTACCTTTGAGGAATAAAACCTCTTTTTGAAAGAGCTCCTAGTTATTCTTTTTGAAGGGCCCGGGTTTTCAATTATGGGTTCCTGCTTGTCCTCCAGTACTGGCTTCTTGGACATGGTTTTCTTCTCCTTAGTCTTACTAGTTTGTGGGGTTAAGGGTTTATCCTTTCGGTCGGGTCTCTCTTTAGTGCCCTTGCCCTTCTTTCCTGATGACTTCACTGTCCTCCCCTCTTGGAAATCTTTCAGGAACTCTTCCCAAGTCATATTCTTCCCCTCTAACTCCTTTTTAACCAGAATTGCAATCAACCCATAATCTAGTTTGGTTTTCCCGACTTTTATGGACGCTTTTAGACCTCTTTTCTAAAATTTTCAACAATAAAGAAGGGAAGTTAATTGACTTACTTGATTCGAAATGCAGTAGCAACCGAATGTGGTACAAGAAGGTTAATGAATATTAACCTTCACAAGTGAGAAATTTTTGCAAGCTATATAGCAAATGCTTCCACTTCTCTATCATTGCATTTTGCTATAACCCAACCTTCCAGTTGACCTTTTAATTCTTATCGACCACAAATCGACACCAAGCTCCTTTCTTGAGTTTTTCCTTTTTGAACCACTGCTCCCCTTTGCCGCTAATCCTGTAGCTTGCGAAATATATTGCTCAGTTACTTCGAACTCCATGGACCCCACCTTAGCTCTTATTCCATCACAGGTCCAGGCAAATTCAAGTTCTACGCCAAAATCAAAACCATGGAACTTGAGTAGGAAGGGGAGAAATCCTGATTCCTGCAGTAGAGACAAACTATCCCTGTATTCAGCTATCTGCTCCAATTCTCCTATAGGCCATGATTCAATACGAACAGGTGCCATAACCGTTCAAGCTTTACTTGATTTATCCAAATTCTAAAAATTAATCAGCATGAGATTTAGGACTATGTCTGAAAGAATTTGCAGTTACCAAATCAGATATATGCTACTATATCGACATTCTTCAACGGTCACACTCTCATCATGGAAATTTTAGTCTTGAAAAAGATGCAATACGACAATGTAATGCAGAAATGATGATTGGTAAACAACGACGGTCATGTATAATATTTGTCATATAAACAATGGAAGGTGTCATATAGGATCAGGTCATCATTAATTATTGACAAGGCTCAAGGGTGAATGTTAGATTATGAGAATATTTAGCACACACCCCTAATCGATTCATGATTTCGTATAGGGTACATATGATACCTATATAGAGATAATATTTCATAGCTAAATGCCTTTGTACTTAAAAAAAAAATCTTTCCTAATTAGCAATGATAAAACAAAGTCTAATCGAATGTAGGAAAAAATAATGCATGCTATAATTTAAATGGTGCATCCATTTATGCCTGAACAAGATCCTTGTATTGAATGAAGTTAAACGTCCCCTATTCCTGGACCGAACTGTTGTTCCAAGCATGCATTCTTGTACTGCAATGCACGTTCTTGCACTCAGGAGTCTTTGGTTCCCGCACTAAGACACACATTCCTGTACCGAAAACTACCATCATTCCTCCACCGAAACACATGTTCTTGCACCCGGGAGTGCATAACAGTGTGTATTCCTGCACCAGAAATTCCAAAATTCTTGCACTAAAGCATACATTCTTGCACTGAGGAATATTGTTGTTCTTGTTCTCAAAAGTGTTTCGGCATATATGAAGAAATAGGTTTCTAATAAAAATACAATATACAGGTTGAATCTTGAAAAATTTGAAGAGTTTTTCGCAGGAGTTTTTATTCTCCAGCTCTTGGTATTATCATGTGCCTTCCAATTTGATCAATGAATTCTTATTAGATCCTGCAATAAAGTCTGTGAAGGAAAGAAAGAAGCGGGAAAGGGTTAACTTTCAAAATGGGAAGGAGATCGATCAGGGAATTCAAGAGTGAGACCAATCTAAGAGGGATATATGGAAAAAGAGACAGGGAAAAAAAATTTCAAGAAAAAGAGGGAAAAAAATGAAATCAGATAGGGACAATCTCTTTTGAAGAAAGGGATGGTCAATCTCAATAGGGCAAAAGAAGAATAATTGTAGGGGGACATTTACAAAAAAGGAATAGAAGAAGGGAAAAGTTTCACCTCAAAATCTTCCTGAATAGTGTTGAACTAAAAATAACTGCAGCGGGAATTGAGTGTTGCATGCATAAAAATTTTCATCTCAATTGTCCCGAACTTATATAAGAGCTTGGTTCCTGCACTTAAAAACCTGCTTCTTATCAGTGACAGTTAGCACATATAAATATCAAGAAACATTCCCATTTTATTAAAATTTGATCCTCTTGCCAACATGCTAGTTTTCAGAATGATGCTTCTGTGATCATGTCTGTAAACTGATTTTCACAACCACATGCAAATTTTTTTTTTCGTCATTTTTTTTTTTTTAAATTTCCTTTTATTTTATTTCTGGAAAAGAAAGAATCATATTTTTAATAGGTTAGCACAAACACCTACCATCTTTATTTCAGACTGCTGCTACACTTGTTACATGAAATCTTCCTTTGTAAGAGGCTAAAGATATACTTTAAGTCTATGCCCATTCACAAGGAATACTAACTCTCTCCCATCAATAGTTTTGATTTCTACAACCCCGTTTTCAAAAACTTTAACCACTTCATAAGATCCCCTCAAGCGTGTATGAAATTTCCCCTTAAAATGTTTAAATCTAGAGTCATAAAGAAGTAACCAATCACCTGGTTGGAACTGCTTATTTCTGATCAACTTATCATGCCACTTACTGTGCTGTTGTTGCACTAACACATTTTTTTGAAAAAAATCTCTTCAAAATTCATCTAACTCATTTGACTGCAATAGACACAAATGTTGTGCTCTGAGAGATCTAATATCAATTGAACTGCAGTTTGGAAAGTTCTTATCTGGAACTTGGTCGGAAAAAGAACTTGTTTCCTGTATACCAGCTCATATGGTGTATGCCCCGTGATGTTCCTCCAAGTGGTCTGACAAGCCCATAAGGCTTCAGGTATCCGGCTGGCGCAATGCTTTCTACGAAGGTTCACTGTTTTGGTAAGGATGGATTCGATCACCTTGTTGGTAGATTCCACCTGGCCATTTGCTTGCGGGTGATACAGTGTGGTCTTCTTGTGTCGAATTTTGTATTGATCCATAACTTCCTACACTAGATTAGAAACAAAATATGGTCCATTGTCAGAAATTATCTCTTTAGGAAAACTAAATCTAGTAAAAATTTCATTAAACAAAAATTCAACAACGACTTTTTTAGTAGCAAAAGGAACAACTTTAGCCTCTACCCATTTTGGAACAAAATCTGTACAAACCAAGATATGATTTTTATTCAAAGATGTTAGATTTATAGGTCCTACAAAATCAATAACCCATTTTTCAAAGGGTTCAGTCATAACCTTAGGACATAAATGCATTTCATTGGCTTGCAAAGGTTGACCCATTCGCTGACAGCTACCACATCACTTGACATATTGTTTGGTATCCTTAAACAAGGAGGGCCAAAAATAACCAGCTCATAAAATTTTATATGCAATTCTCTTATCAGTGAAATGGCCACCACAAGGTTCATCATGGGCAGATTCCAAAATGTCAAACACCTCTTCCTCTCTTACACATCTACGAATAATGAGATTTGGTCCAGTGTAAAAGAAGTTTCCCTGAATCTAGGAATATGTAGCACTTTTATGTATGATATTCCGCTTTTCATGAGCGGATAAGTGAGGTGGTGTTTTTCCAGTGCCTAAATAATTGGAGATGTTAGCAAACCATGGGGATTTTGTTGACACAACGAAAATATGTTCATCAGGAAAATCATCATCAACAGGAATTAATTCACCATGATTATTTAATCTAGAAATATAATCAGCTACAACATTAGATTTTCCTATTCTATCAACAATAGTAACATTAAATTCCTATAACAAAAGTAACCATGTAGTTACTCTACCACTAGTCAATGGTTTATTCATTAAATATTTTATAGCAGAATGATTAGTATGCACACAGACTTCATATTTTGTAATATAGTGTCTAAATTTATTTATAGAAAAAATAACAACCAAAAGCTCCTTCTCAGTTACTGTGTGATTTAACTCGGAAGGTGACAAGTTTTTACTGATGAAGTAAATAGTATAGGACCGTTTGTTCTCTTCTTGTCCTAGAGCTGTACCAATGGCAGTATCTGAGGCATCAGAGGAAATATGAAATGGTAGGGACCAGTTAGGCCCTTGCAAAACTGGTGCTTGTACTAATTTTTCCTTTGGTATCTCAAAATATTGTTGGCAAGTTGTGGACCAAGAGAAATCACTATCCTTATCTAATGATCAGAAAAGGGGAGTAACTATCCTAGAAAAGTTCTCAATGAATCTCCGGTAATAGCCCGCATGTCCCAGGAATCTTCTCACGTACCTTTGTGTTTTGGGTGCAAGAATATGCAAAATAACTTCTATTTTAGCCGGGTCTACCTAGATACCTTTGTTAGAAATCAAATGACCAAGAATTGTCCCTTATTTGCACCTTAATCTGCATTTTTTATCACTCAAAGTAAGGTGAGCTTCTTTGCAACGGAAAAGTTTTTTTCTAAGTTTTTGAGGGCTTCTTGGAATGAGTCACCAAACACTAAAAAATCATCTATTTAAATCTCAACAAACTCGAGATCAAGAAAAATAGCTAGCACTGCCCTTTGAAAGGTGGTTGGGGCATTACATAGCCTAAAGGGAAGCACTCAATAGACGACTGTCCCCCATGGGCATGTAAAGGTGGTTTTGTCTTGATCTTCGGGTGTGATTTGGATTTGGTTGTATTCGCTAAAGGCATCTATATTTGAAAAGTACTTTTTACTGGCAAGGGTATCTAGCACCTGATCAATAAAAGGAAGGGCAAAAATAGTCCTTGAGAGTGGCTTTATTCAATTCTCTGTAATCAATGCAAATGCGCCATATCTCATCTTTTTTCGGAATCATCACCAATGGAGAGACCCATTGGCTATCGAATATAGGATAAATGAAATTAGTGTCTAAGAGCTTTTGTAATTCTTCTTTCACGACTTCTCTTAGCACAGGGTTCATGCACCTTTGGGGTTGTCGAATAGGTCAGGCCCCCTCCTAAATATAGATATGATGAGTATAGGTTTAGGAGGTATGCCTTTCATATCCTCGTAACTCCATGCAAAGGCATCAAGGTGATCTCACAACAAGCTAACAATTTTCTCTTGTTGGGATGCATCCAGGTCTAAGATGATGTATAAAGATTTTCATGGACTAATCTCAACAAGAGTGGTCTCGGGCTCAAGGCTACATGAAGCTGCTGCTAGATTTTGTGATGAGGGGGTTTGAGGACTATAAATGTCTTGAAAATCTAGAATAAATATTTGACAAAGCATGTCAAAATTTGGCATTGTGACTTGATTGTTCAAGAAGTCCCGTAACTCATCCTATTAGGTCGATCCGATATGATGATGGATCAAGATACATATCGAGTCTCCTCATCACTACTGTCGTAATCTAGCCATAAGGTATCTTTGAGCTCCTGAATGGATCACTTGGTGGGTACAAGGTGACTTTATTCATATTCTTTCCATGGGAAATGTACATATCACCAATGCAACATCAAATATAAGCATCGGCTGTGGAAAGCCATGGTCGTCCAAAAATCAAGGGACATCCACCCACAAGATTTTTATGCTGAGGCACAATAAAATCCACAGGGTATTCCCATGAATCAATAGAAACAACCACATCATCCAACACACATTTTGGCTTGATTTTGTATCTATCTGCAAGTTCAAGCATAATAGGGGTAGGATGAATATGGACCAACCAAATTTTATCCATGTTTTGCCTAGTCATCACATTAATGGCTGCCCCCAGGTCCATTGATACATTGGGGACAAGGATATCACCTATTTGGAAAGAAACAATTGGGTTTCCAGGATTAATGTGTTTCTCCATTTGTGCACATCATGTCATCAACTCAACTATTTTTCCAGCAAAATGAATGGTTTGGGGTTCTACTCTCTTCCTTTTTGGCTTCTTAAGATAAAGTTCCCTAATGATTTATGTACAAATGGGGATCTCTTTAATAGCTTGTAGCAAAGCGACCTTTCTACAAAGATTCCTAAGCTCAGAAGCCAAACTAGACTCAGGAGTGGGGTCAATTTTCTTCATAACTAGCCTCTTTGTATAGGGAGGTTGTTTTGAAGAAGATGACAACTCCAAATGCATGGGAATGGGTCGAACGGTGACATCTTCTTTCGAACAATCAGGAGTTTCCTCCCCATTTCTCTCCTTGATAATCACCATGGATTGTTTTTGTTTTTCTTGGTTGTACTACCCTTCCCGATCTCAATTGAAGCTCATGGATCCCAACTGGAATGGTCTGGTAAATGGGAGAAGGGATCGGTCCAATAGAATGAATCAATTGTACCGCTTTATTATTAGGATCTGGTACCGATTGAGAAGGTAATTGGGGTGGTTGAAAGGGTGGTGGTAAAGGTAATGTTGTCATTAGTTGACTTTGCTGAGGTAAGAAGGGTAAATATGGTTGTGACATGGGATAAGGTGTATATGCAGTAGGATGTGATTGCATAGGTGATGGGAATAGTGAAAATGATTTGACCTGCTCCATCTTTGTTGCCAAGGTTGAGGAGTTTGTCCATATTGAAAGTGATTCCCATGTTTCCAAGGTTGAGAGTGATTTGCATTATGATAGGAATATGGTACTGCATTATAACCATAAAAATGTGGTGGAAGTTCAGGAACCATACCTGCACCTACCTGAGGCCAATTTATTCGTGCTCCCATAGTATGCAATGACTTAGGTTCAAATTTCTCTCCTTCGAATGCTTATTTTTGCTCTGGTATAGAAGAGCACTCCTCGGTGGCATGTTTTCCTGCACAAATCACATTTATTAGCACCTTTAACATTAGTAGGACATTCTCTTAAAATATGGTTTTTCCTACACTTTGGACAATAAATAGACAATGACTCTTGTTCTTCTACCAATTTCTGCTGAAATTTCAAAGAGTCTATTTGTTTGCTAACAGTATTCATAATTTCAATTTTCATGTTGTCCATTTTATTTTCCAAACCAACAATCATAACATATGTAGATCCAAGTTTATTAGTTCTACTTCGATTTCCTCTGTCAGATCTAAATTGGTTCCATGAGAGCTTCCTCCACAAGTCACAAATTTGATCAAAAGCTTTTTGAGCAATACCACCTTGTCCTAATAAATTCAAATTATGTCTCAAATCTTCAGTAAGCCCACATAAGAACAAGTTTCTAATAGTACTTATGTCAAATTTATGTTTTGACCTTTGGAGGATGGATATAAACCTCTCTAAATAATCTTCCAAGGTCTCACCATCACCTTGCACAATAGTGAAGATCTCATCCTACATTTCTCTAGTTCTAAAATATTCCTGATATTTGGTCAAAAAGACTCTCTTCATTTGGTCCCAAGAATTTATAGTATCTCCTCCTAATCCCATGAACTAGCGTAAAGCTAAATCCTTGAGAGTTTCATGAAAAACTCTAATTTTGGGCATCTATAGAGTAATCATAGCTTATGCATAGTATGTTAAATTCAAATAGAAAGAATATAGATCCTCATGTACCTTACCATGGAAATTAGTAAGTGTTGATGGTGGAATATTCTTCATTTGTACAATTGTTCCCAAATTCACGATTGGAATCCCAAAGGTGGATTGTTCCTCATTTACCTTATTCTCGCTAGTTCCTTTAGCATGGTCCTCGTTTTCTACCATTTTCATACCTCCAATCGCACCACTCCTACAAAATCGAAAGGTTGATTATGGTTTAAACTAGTCTTTTGATCACCACTAGTTTCCTTCTTCCCCTTTTTGGGTAGTGTCACACCTGAATTGTTGTTTCCAGAATCCAAGTGGACAATTCCCGCGTTGTGGGTCTGTGTCTGTTTGGACTTTCTACCTGCAAAACAAGGCCCAAAATGAGAAAAATATTCAGATTTATCAGTGTTTATTTGGCCCTTATTGGGCTTCAGACCCCTACTCTTTTTAGGCATTTATGTTAAAATGATTAAAACAATGTAAACTTTGAAACGGGAACCCATACTGTTACCCGTTTTGTAGAGATAACAAAAAAGTGACTCGATTTCGAAAAGGGGTTAAGCAGAACACACATGTGTTTTTTAAAGCTTAGTTTTTGGCACTATAATTTTTTTTATGTACATTGCGTTTTATGATGGTAGTGTTTCTTATGCTTATTTAAAAACGTGGTAATTCTGCACCAGACTCTTTTTTTTAAAATGTTTTTTTTTTTTTTTTAATGTATGAAATGTAAATAATTATTTTGTAAACTTAAATAATTTTTGAATGTGGTCTTTTTCTTCATATTTCTTTTTTTTTTTTTTGTAGTGAGGTTTTTATTGTTTCGCATATTTGAAAAAGAAGGTTGATATTTTGACTTTTCAATATTCTACATATTTATACATTGATAATTAATTTTTCAATCCGCAAAAAATAATTGTTTCTAAAAACCAATATTTTCTAACAATTGACATAAAAATAGACATTTTTAACATAAATATAATTAAAAAATTACACGTTTTGATAATTTTTTCCTACAATTGACATGCGAAAATCACAATTTTTATACGAAAATTTTAACTAAAAATAGTTAAATAATAATTTTTTTTATGAATTTCATATCAAAAAATAATAATCACTTTTTTTTTTCAAAAAATAATGGTTAACTTAAAAATTAATGCGAAAATCACATATTGCAAATATTCAACGCATAACAACCTCAATTGAGTATATATTCTTCTCATAAAATGTCAAAGTCAAAACATTGCAAGTATAACTACTTAATAGTTACAAAAAATGAGCTTGATTTCCAAGCATAACTTAAATTTAATCAA
>APFE030400269.1:0-13346 GCA_000404065.3 Pinus taeda | reverse complement strand
AAAAATAAAATATAAAGAAAATCATTAATTAAATAATAAAAACATTAATTAAATAATTACAAATTTGAAAAATATTTAAAATCATTAAACCTACTTAACATATCCTCTTACCTCACTTCTTATTCACTCCACTCAACGATTAATAAAAGAACTCGATGGTATTTACCACATGAAGATACACTTATCATTAAAATGTCATTGACATAAATAATAGAACAAATACTATCCCGATCGGGATGCGAGACGACAGTTGGGACAACCTAGGTGCAGTCATGAATGGTACCTGGGATTTTAATACTATCATCGCCCACATTCTCAAGGCAGGGGGTGCGGTGACCCCTTGAAATGAATGCATGTTGGTGAGGTGGGCAAGGTGGCGGGACTGGAGGTAAGGCATGGTATATTGGCAGGATAGGTAACTCGACATGATGTGTTAGAAAGAAAGCTAGTGGAGAAGGGTGGCATTACAATGCAATGGGAGGACGCCGGAACGTGAAGAACCAAGGCCGACGACGAACGCCTATGGACTTCGGGTATGTAATTCGACTCCACTTCAACATTGTAATTATGTTCTGGTTGGGGTTTTGTCGAGGTGAAAGGAGGGTAACTAGTAAGAGAATTTGGGGGATAGAAAATTGCTGGTGGCAATGGGGGAGGAAATTTCTTTCCATTGCCTGGTTTTGTGTCCATACCTTCTATCAAATGGGTAAAACCCATGACCGTTGGGGAGCAATTGCTTGTTGTGGGGTTACGAAGCTCCGTGCACTGTAAACAAGGTCAGGGGGGAGCTTGATTGTGGCGAGAAAATGCATGAGGGTTAGATGCTCGTAGGAAGGGTTGGGGGAAGTAGTTGGTAGGGGGCTTGGGGCGCAGCCATGCCTGTGGCTCGCAAAGAAAGCGCTGGAGATTCTAGAACCACGTAATGGTCGGAATTCAGTAGAAAATCTCATCACCAAAGCAACGGAGGCTTATTAAGAAGGGACAGATGCTGGAATCCAAAAATTGCTGGAAGAATGGGAAGGGGAGGTAAAACAAGGAAACGAGACAGAGGAAGAAATGGATAACTAGAGGACCCTAGTCCCGGATCTGGGTAACACCTGTGGAATAATCACACAGTTCAAGCAAACCCTATACTTGTACTGGTTAACGAAGAACTTATTAGGCAAGGCGATGGAGAAGATCTCCGTGGGTATGGCGGTGACATTACAGGGAATGCTGAACTATAAGAAGGATATGGAGAAAATCCTCTTCCAGCTACATAAATAGAATATTAGGCTGGACAAAATCGACCACCATATCCCTTGCATACTGGAGCTGTATGATATGCCAGGAGCATCCGCCAAGGATCCAACACCCATTGCATCTGCCTCAGAAGATCAGAAGGATTAGACTCCTACCCATGCATAATCTCGTCTTATGCAGTTAGCGTTTAATTTCTATGTTGCAAATATCAGTTTTTACAGTTATGTAGTGTATGGACATGAGATAGATACATATCTGGCTTGGCTGGAAAGATTAAGACAATATTGTTTTTGGATGGCTTACAATGTCGACTAGTGACCAACGGACTTGGTTTCCCTTCGGGGCAAGTTGAGGCCACCTGGATAATCTATGTGGTGTAAACTTGCTTATTTTATAATAGAAAATGGAATGGACGTGCCAAGCTTAACAAAAATAAAATAATAGAACAAATATTAGTGGCAACATAATTTCTCCAACGAATTTTGAAAATCACCTTATAAAAGTTTGTGGTTTTTAATAATATTGAAGGTGAATGAATGTTTGATGATTTAGACCATTCGAATTACCCAATGTGACTTATGAATTATGTTTGGTGTTATAATATCATCGGGTCCAATGAAAAGTAATGGTCGTTGACCAACTTTAGATCTGATGGTTTATACTTCATTGGGCTTCGATGACGAGTACCAAAATTAGAATTAATCCTTGTTGTCAGTTTCATTTGTAAAATCAACCACCTATTATATCTACTCCACTGCACATAAATTTGAAAAATGAACTTGAGAGGTTAAATAAATTTAATATGCCCTCCTCAAAATTATGACTTCGACTCATAAACAAACCATTGAATATGATGGATGTAGCATGCCAAACCATCGAGCCTGCCGATGAGGTTAACTATCGGGCCATTCCATAGCCGACAATCATTCGATCACAAAACTTCAACAGTATTCTATACAATATTATATTGTTTAAGTTGTTTAGAAACTTATTTGAAATCTATGTCAGAGTAGAAATTTGAAATTTATAATTAAAATTTTCGATATATATAAGTTTCAGATATCTTTTATTCAAACTCAAAATTGTTATTTTCAGTGGCTGGTGAAGAAATTGTACAACATCAATTTAGCATGGGAGGAGCAAATCATTCAACATTTAAAAAGGAAAACTATATTAAATTTAATATTTTGGATTCTATCTTGCGTTTCTAGAAAATATGTTCACATTAAATACATAATTATGACCTAATGTTTTATATAGTGGGAAACAATTTACTGAGTCTCACTTAAGATAAAAGAAAAATAAATTTCATTAATAATATTTGTGAGATAATGAGGAGAACATTATGAAATCTAATTTGTGGTTTACTTTCATTTATTATAATGTTTTATATTTGAGAATTAATTTATATATATTTTTTTAATGCGAGAGATATTATTTAAAGGATTTTTAGAGTGGATGATTTGAGCCGAAAGTCATTTAAATAATGGAATGTGTATTACATTTAGTCAAAATAATTATTATTAATGTAATTTCATTTGGGAAGTTACGAGAACTAAAAAGGAAACGAATTCCCAAAGATATAAAAGAGAATGTAAGAGTTTATTTCAGGAGTTTTTTGGCAGGTTGGAGGATGGTAGCTGGTAGCTCTGAGGAAGAAGACTTTAACTATTAAAACCATCTTGTATATGCTACAAATGGCCTCCTTCATTGTGACATCAAGGTTTTGTTAATAATAATATAATTCATTTTTTCTTCTTCCATTGTATTCTATTTTAATTTCAATTTTATGTGTTGGTTCATTGTTCCAGAATGGTGGCTTAACTTGATTATGCATTATCCTTGAATATATTAAATGATTTTAAATACTTTGGAATATTTGATATCTAGGGCTTTAAAATCATATTTTGAGTTTATTGGTTGCAGGTTTAATTCCATGAGTACATGATATTTAGGGTTATGTGCACCATAAATTCAAATGCCATAAAAGCCAGTTCTTTAATTTTTTTTCAATATTTTCCCACAGTAAAAAGTGAAATTATAACTATTATTTGACTTGTTCGGATTGTGTAATGTTTCACATATTACATTTAATTTAATAACTCTCCAATATTTATTATTTCAAATTATAAAATTAAATTATTCTAATTGTTATGCATGTTAAATAATAATAATACTTGATGTTATGTTATTTAAACTACATAGTTCAATTAGATGTATTTAACACTAGTGTGCCTTAATTTCTGTCTTTTCTTTAATTTTTATTTATATTTCTAGCTAACCTTTGTGAATTATGATATATATATTAATTTAATTCATTCATCATTAATGAAGTTTTTACTTAATATGTTTTCATGAGTTATGTACCTACTGTCTCTTTTTCCCAAAAAAACATTATTTTATTTAAAACACTCTTTATTCAATAATTTGATCTATTTATTTGTTTAATTAGAAAATCTATTTAATTCACACTAGTTACAACAACTATTCAATTTTGATTATCACCAGGGAATACTCCCTCTCGTGAAAAGGAGATCAACCCTTGTCACATAGAGTGAGAGGATATAGGATCCTCAATGATGTCGTCTCAGGCTATCCTCAGTTACTGGGACAATTTGAGCAGCAACAAGTTCTTTGTTACTTCATCAACAAATGATCACTCTCTTGCACCTTATTTTTAAGGACAAGCAAGTGGATAAGTATATTTTTTTTTCTTCCTTAGAGGACATTAAGTGTATGTTGAGAAATCAACGCTTTTGTCTGGATAATGTCGACCAATGTTTGGCTTCAATGAAAGGTGTTTTTGTGAGCTACTTTGCTTGCAAAGATCTCATTGACCCTCCTCTCAATGATGACAATAAAATGCCTGCCTTAATTTGTTCAGATCATGATCAGTGATGGAGGTGGTTTTAGGTAGTTCGTTCTCATTTTTCATATGCTACAACTTGGTTTCTACAGGGCAGTCTGCATCTTATCTCTGTTATGGGGCATGAAATGGTTTGTTTTATTTGCACCAATTTTTTTTTCTTTCTATGGGAGCCAGGTATATCTAAATTTTGGTAAGGGAAAAGCTTCTTATGTCAAATGGTTGTTGTCAGTCCTTGAATATTTTATGTTTTCTATCTCTTTTCCACCTCAATTATTATGTCTCTCAATGGTTAAAGGGACACAATTCATTTTTGTGTTGTTGCAACATTTTGGATTTGTTATAATTGCAGAATTCTATGTCTTCGATGGAGGTTGTTTCTTATGTGCTATGCTGGCAGAGAGTTAAGGAATTTCTAGGAGGGTCATCTTCTTCTATGTGATTGTCCAACTCCTTGCATATGTTGAACAGTTATCAGGGATTGGGTTTGCTTTTGAATTCCCTCTGGCTTATCTAAAGAATCATCCATGCATTTTCTATTTGTTGGTGTCAGAGTGTCCATAGGGTGATGTATATGGCTATAATTTTATGTGGCTATGATGCGTTATTTTGTTATTGATCAATTATTTATTAGCGAGGTCTTGGGCTCTCGCTTTACAATAATTATTTTTGGGTTAAATGCTCTGATCATGAGCAATTTCATTCTTTTCTTCTTGGATTGAATCTATGGATTTCATGTGAACCTTGGAATTAGATGTAAACTTCTTTGGATACGAATACAATTGATAGAAATTTTAAAAAATAAAAAATTTATTATTATTATTATGTAATAATTATTTATTTATTTAAATATAATAATAAATTTATTAATGATATTTTCTTTTCTTTTCAATATGATTAAATTTTTATAGAACAATTATTTTGAAATTTTGATATGATTTAAATTATGTATAATAATTAACCTCTTTGTTTCATATTTATTATATTATGAATTAATTATAAATTTTGAATGGTTTAATCATTTTTATTATAATATAATATTTAAAAAGATAAAATGTAGAAAAATAATTGTCATATTAACCATAATCAAACGTTTTATAACTTGTTTAGATCCATCTTAACTCTAAATCTACCAAGCCCTTAAAGGGATCAAATCTCCTTTCACTCTAATAGAGGTTTGCATCTCAAGACATTCAATCCCTCTTAGCATTTGGTAGATCCAAAGTTAAGATGGATACGGGCTCCTCACTCAAAATTCCCCTGGAAAAATAAAATCAAAAAATTTGGCCTCACTCAAAATTCCCATTCCCACTTGTTGTCACGGATTTGAGTGAACATTTCCTCAGCATTTTGGCTGAATGCTCTTTTGGCAGGAGTCCGGTGTATCAGTGGCATACGTCTCCTCCACTAAAAGAATGAAAACTCCTATATGATTTTACATTTAAATAAATATTCTCTTTTAACAAGACATATATGCGCATGCCCAGAAGTCAAAGGAACTGTCAAAATCGATGAAGAAAATAATGTGATTTTTTTAAGGATGTGTAGTGTGAAATAAACAAGCTGTTTCCTCGTGACTTCCCGGCAATAGCAAAGTTTTTGGCCGGCATGCCCTGTACCTGTATAATGGAGTGGGTGACGTCACCTCCTGAGTCCTCAGTCCTGTGTCGTCAGCTCCTGAGTCCTCGTGACTTGAAAGCACCTTCATTTACGTCGATCCTAGGTGTATTGGGGCTAAAGATAAACGGGTGGCGTGGATTCTCATAGAAAAGGAATTCAGGGGGGGGTTTTCCAGATTCTATCGATATAACATGGGATCTATCCAAAATTCAACAACGGTTAGACTATTGGGGAGTCCCATTTAGATGTTCTACATGTCACAAAATTGGACACCTTTTCCCTCAATGTCCCCGCCATCCAGGAGGTAAGCAGAAGAAAAAGCTTCATACATAAAAGGTTTCTAATTCACCATGTGATGCAGAATATATGGAAAAGGAATAGCCTTACACCTTGGAGGCATATCGGGTTCCTGATTTAACTATAGAAGTTTCCTCATCTCTGAATGGCCGCTCTATGGATCAATCTGCCAGCCTCCCTCACTCTCGTTCTTTATCTATGGACCATCCATATAGGAACAATATAATCTCTACAAATTGGCCATGGTCGTCCTCTGAATCTAAACCACATCCTACCAATTTGCCGAGTCTCTCTCCCATTCCTCCGCCACTTGAACTGGACCCTGACCCTGCTATTCCCCTTCCCCCTACTATTTCGAAACCAATGCATATTGTTCCATCTCCCCCTCACATTCAATACATCTCTTCATCTCCTCAATCCCCCTCCTCTCATCTACCCACCTTACAGAGACCCCCGTCTTCTCCACCCCATGGTTAAGCTTTTGTTTTAAATAGAAAATCTTTTTCTCACTCCTCGCTATCTACATCTCAGAAATGCTCTTCTGATCATAAAGGTAAAGCCCCATATATTCTGCCATCTACGCCGAACTCCCCTCAATCCTCACCAAGAAATTCTTTTGATCAGGACATTGATCTTCTCCTTAAACAAGCTACACTAAATCTTCAGCCATTAATGATCCATCACCCCAATCATTCCCCCTCCCCTATCATTAGCCCAGATTCAGCTGGAAACATTATAGTCCACCGTGAAGAGAAAAGGGGAAGTAGACACTTTCGGGGTAGGAGGGAAAGACAGGATATGGAAATTCGAGACCTCACCTTAATTGACATTCCTGTTTTAGAAATTGCTGTTGATGATGTCTCTTACATGAGTCCTCTTAGAGCAAGCTAGCCTAATGATGTCCCAAAATGATCGACATCCTATCTATGAACATTCGGGGCCTTGGTGCAGACTCTAAATTTCTGGCCCTTAAAAACCTTTTTGTCTCATCCAAATTGAAAATGCTTCTTATACAGGAAACCATGCATGACAATCTCCAAACTATTACATATTTCAGGAGGATGCTTCCAAATTAGCATATGGTTGCTTCAAGTGTTGTGGGAATGTCAGGGGGTTTAGTGGTTTTATGGGATCTGAAATGGATTAGGGCAACTGCATTTCAATGTTTCACTGGTATACTTGTTCTAGCCCATATTCGTGGCTCTTCAAACCCGGTTCATATATTAAATCTATATGCACCATATAAGGAACGTTTCCCTTTTTGGAACAATATTATATCTTCTGAATTACTTGAAATCGATTCTCTGATAATTGGTGGAGACTTTAATTGCAATGAAGAAATATGGGGCAATGGCAGGAAATATGATTCGATGGGGAGGTTCATTCGGGAAGCCATTATATAAAATAACTTTTTTGACATCCTGCCAAATTGTCGAGGACCCACTTGGGACAATGGGCGATCTAATAATTCATTCTTGGCAAAAAAACTAGACAGATTTCTCTTGCATGAAAATCTGATTGAAAGATTCAGCCCCCCTACTATGAATATCATTCCATCTTTTATATCTGATCATCGACCTATTTCTATTCATTGGAATCATGTTGGTTGCAAGTTTGGATATCTGTTCAAATTCAATCGCACATGGCTTGCTGATGGAAAATTCAACAAATTTATAAATGATACATGGAAGCCCTCTACCAAGTAGTATAATGACCCATCTTGGCATTTTCTTGACCGTCTGCAATCTCTTCGAAAAAAGGTCAAAAAATGGCAGAAGGAGAAATTGGCCTCCAATAGAAAGGAACTAAAGGATATATGCAGAAAATTGGAGCATTTATCAGCTCAATTTAAATATCCCACCATGTTGTCCTCCATTAGAAAAAATATTTTGGATTTAGAAAAAAGAAAACAGCAGATATTAGAGGCTGAAGAGGCCACTTGGAGGCTAAAGAGCCAAGCGTTATGGCTCAAAGAAGGAGATAAAAATACGAAGTTCTTTCACAGGTTTGCAAATAAGAGAAGGGAAGAAAACACTATTTGGGAGATCAAGGACAAGGAAGGAAACTCACATTCCACTCAGGAGGCCATATCTCGAGAAGCTATGAAGTATTTCAAAAAGGCATACAGCAAGAATTCTGTCTGTGACATAGAAGATATTCTATGGGGAATAGACCCATATCCCACTATGTTTGATGAAAATCAAAACAGAGCTCTATTTGTTGAAGTTTCTGAAGAAGAATTATTGACAACAATGAAATCATTCCAGAAAGACAAGTGCCCTGGACCTGACGGGTGGTCCATCAATTTCTTCATCCACTTCTTTGAGATATTTAAGACAGATATTCTAAATCTGGTTGAGGAATCGAGACTGCAGGGTTTCATAAGCCAAAACATTTCATCAACTTATATTGCTCTAATCCCCAGGAAGAATCTCTCCTCCACTTTTTCAGACTATCGACCAATTTCATTGTGCAACGTTCTATACAAAATCATATCGAAGATTATTGCCACCCGTATAAGGAACATTTTATCTCTACATCTGCCTCAAGAACAACACGGTTTTCTGAAGGATAGGAATATATTAGATGCGGTGGCTCTCACCCAAGAATGCTTACATTCAATGCACAACAGGAAAATAGAGGTTGCTCTTTTGAAAATCGATCTTAAAAAGGATTATGATTGTGTGAACTGGGGTTTCATACGATGCCTTCTAGCTAGGATTAGCCTAGATGTCAGATGCATTAGATGGATCATGGCCTGCGTGGTGGAAGTCAATTATGAAATCCTCATAAATGGAATCCCAACCCCATTCTTCAAAGCGGCCAGGGGTTTACGTCAAGGCTGCTCTCTGTTGCCACTTCTCTTCATTTTAGTAATGGATTCTCTAAGCCTCCATATTAAGAATGTGATCCAGCAAAACAGATGTAAGCCTCTCCCTATATGTAGAAACATTCTCATTTCACATAATTTCTTTGTCAATGATATCCTATTATCAACATTGCTGTGCAGAACAACATGGTTATGTCTTCATGAAATCTTGGGGAGATTTCAAAAAGCCACCGGCATGCATGTTAATGATATAAAATCTTCTTTTCATGTTGAAAATATAAATGGAGATCTTCTCATATATCTAACAGGTCTTTTTAATATAAAAGCTTTTCCCATTCAGAATGGATTGAAATACTTGGGCTATAATTTGAAACCTGTGGGATACAGAGTAGCTGATTGGTCATGGATATCGGATCATTTCTATAAGAAAATAGTTGCTTGGGAATACAAATGCTTATCCTTAGGAGGCTGCACCATCTTGGCTCAAGCTGTGTTGGCTCAAATCATGGTTTATTGGGAGCACCTCTTCTATATCCCTTCAGCTATCATCAATTGTCTCAACAGAACGATTGCTAATTTCATATGGGGAGGACAGAAGGATAAGAAAAAATTCCACTTGACTAAGCTTTCGAAGCTGTCTCGGCCCAAAAATATGGGAGGTTGGGTTATATTGGATCTGCACACATTTAGAAGAGCCCTCCTCTGCAAAACCATGTGGAAAGCGATTATGGGAGAATCCATTTGGAGCAAGGCCATTAGAGCTAAGTATATGGACAATCAGGACATGACTTATTGGTACAGACAGCACAATATTGGATCCTCTAATGGCTCAGCTATATGGAGAGGATTTCAAAGAATGGAGCCTTTCTTTAGAAAAAACTTAATCTGGAAATTCCAATCTAGATCTAATATTATTATTGGCATAGATGATTTTGCAGGTGCGGAAGAAAAAATCAATATTTCCACCCAGCTTTTGAGAGCATTACACAACAGGGATTACTTCTTTTGGGCCAATGTCATTCAAAAATGGGATGGAGCAGTTCCTATATGGAAATCTGCTATAGAAATTCAACTTAACGGCGCACTGGAAACACAATGGAATTCCATCATTACTTCAATGCGAGCGAGGGGAATTTGTCGCTCGTTGGATCGGGATTTCCTCATTTGGAAAGGTCTCGGTGGCACATCGACTGTTCAAGCAAAGAAAATCTATCTACAGTTACTTTATACAGCATCTGATCCACCTGATAATATATCTCCAACTGCATTTTGGAAAACAGGACGTCCCATAAAAATCATTATTTTTGCCTGGCTGGTTTTTTATAACAAGAACCTCACTTGGGAGAATCTCCAAAAGCAGAAATGGTATGGGCCAGCCATATGCCCCCTATGTAGATTAAATTCTGAGAGAAATTTGCACATTTTTCTTCAATGTCCTCAAACTCAGTTGATTTGCCAGAACCTAGCTGCTCATTTCGGTTTCGTCAACGTCAGTGCTCCTTCTATCACTGAAGCTTTCACAGGATGGAGTAATATGTATATCGAGTGGAGGCCCATTCCACTGTTAACAATATGGGCCATATGGAAGTGGCGCAACAAGATTATTTTCAATTCCATAAGGGATTCGCAATCAACAGTATTCGAATCTATCCTTTGCTTGTATAATGCGATTGGACGACCTTGACAATCCAAAGCCAGGCATGGAAGGCAGACACAGTCCAAGAATGCCAATGTTTATCCTTGTGCCTATTTTGATGGAGCTGCTCAACATGGCACATGTGCCTGCAGAGTTTTCATTATCATTGAGGAAGGTCAAGTTTTTGACATCCATTGGAATGGAGGAGCTGGATCTAACAATAAAGCAGAAGTCATGGCCCTGGTTGGACTCCTATCTATATGTGACTTACTTGGCTTACAAAAGCTTCATATATTTGGAGATTCGAAAGTCATCATCGAACACGTACAGTCTAAACATATCATAAGAAATATACACCTCTCAGGATGGATGAACAGGGTTGACGCTATGTGGAGCACTAGGAAGGACTACACTATTTCCCACATTGCCAGGGATAAAAACCAGAGGGCAGATGCTTTATCAAAACAGGGTCTATCATCTCCACAGGGTATATGGAGGATGCAAATAACAGTGGACAACATCTCTCATCAGATCCAAGACTTTTCCATGCTGGCTTTGGCATATGGCACTGACAACTGAACTAACATTCTGTACATAGGTTCTACTAGCAATATCTCTCTATACGTCCTATCATTTTCAGATCTGATATGGCTCCTTAAATCCTTTCTCTCCATGTGGTTATGATCCTCTATATTCAGTCATATCTGATGGTACTCATATGAATTGTTGTACTTTTTGATGGATGGATATAAATTAATCATATAGCTTTTTTTCATGCTAAAAAAAAAAAAAAAACATTTTATTAGGTTTTAGTATTTATGATATAATGTTTTATATAGGAAAAATTTATTGGGTTTTATTTAAGGTAAAAAATAAATTTCATTAAAAATGGACTTAAGATAATGAAGAGAATATTATGAAAGGTAGTTTCATAGTTTAATTTTGTTTATTATAATACTTTATATTTGAGAATTAATTTATATCTTTTCTTTTAATGTAAGAGATATTATTTAAAGGAATTTTAAAGTGGAGGATTTGAGCAAAAATTCATTTAAATAATGGAATATGTATTACATTTAGTTAACATAATTATTATTAATGTGGTTTCATTCGAGAAGTTACAAGAACTAAATGGGAAATGAATTCCCAAAGATATAAAAGAGAATGTAAGGGTTTCTTCATGAGTTTTTTGGCAGGGTGGAGGAGGATATCTCTGAGGAAGAATACTTTAACTATTACAACCTTCATGTACATGTTGTAAATTGTCTCCTTCATTGTGACATGGATGTTTTGTTAATAATATTATAATTCATTTCTTTATTTTTTTTCCATTTTGTTCTATTTTAATTTCAATTTTATGCATTGGTTCATTTTTCCAGAATGATAGCTTAACTTGATTATTCATTATTCTCAAATATATTAAATGATTTTAAATACTTTGGAATACTTGATATCTAGGGTTTTATAATCATATTTTGAGTTTATTGGTTGCAGGTTTAATTCCATGAGTACATGATATTTAGCGCTATGTACACCATAAATTCAAATGCCATAAAAACCAATTCTTTAAATTTTATTTATTTTTTATTTTATTCTTGTTTTTACTATTTTCCTCGACTCAAAAATGTGAATATTAGCCCATTAATTTTACTTGTTCAGAGTGTTCTAATGTTTCACATTATTAACATTCTAATTTTAATAAAGTCTACAAATATATTATTTGAAATTATTAATTAAATTATTGGTAATTGTTTATAAACGGTTAGATAATATAATACTGATGTTATGGTATCTAAACCACATAGTTCAAATTGATGTATTTTAATACTAATGTGGCTTAATTTTCCCTCCTTTTCTTTAATATTTAAATTTTTATTCTCAACTAACCTTTTGAATTATGAATAAATTATGACTTCATTTCATTAATGCAGTTTTAATTTATAAAAGTTTTTCAAGAGTTATGTATTGTTGAAGGAATGTAACTAGGTTCGTCTTTTCATAAATTGACTTTTGACATTTTTTACTTATTCAAGAAAAGAAATATTATTTGTAAAATAATATATACAATGATTTTCTTGCTCATTGTAGTAGTCTAGCACATGCAAAGTGCTATAGGTGAAGTCAAATAGTCAAAAGAAAATATTGAAGGCCTTAAAGGCATGTTACACTATGTATAAATATATATTAAAGTCAAGGGGAAACCTCCAAACAAAGTCAAGTCTACTCCTAGGCAATGGCACCTTTAACAAGCTCCTTCAAGCATGTTGTACAACACCATGGAAACTATCTGAAGTTTTATCAACAAGTCAGCCACCAAACTACCCTCAAAGTCAACCTACAATTAAGAAGACAAGTCAGCCTAAATGAAATCAGTCAAGTCGGCTTAAATGGAGTGAAAATCCTCTATTTATAGAGGTTGTCCACTCCAAAAACAATGCACAACTTGAGATCTGAATTCCGTGAAGGATAGAATGCAAGGAGAAATGAAGTAAGCTGAGGAAAAAGGTCTATAAGGTGTAGCGAAGAAAGAAGGAGAAACAATGAAGGTTAAGAGACTGTTTCCTAGGACATACATAGCCACACATGCGAGGAAATGAAGGACAACTTGCAGCTACAATTGCATATCTCACTTTGTTTGGAGCTAAAAGTAGGCCTACAAGGCCTCCTACTCCAGCATGGAAGGACTCTCAAGCGAAGTAAGGAAGCAAAAACCGAAGTATAAAGCATTGTTTCTAGTGATAGAAACAGTCACATGTGTGAGGTGCAGTAAGGGATGATAGCAGCTAATAGTCCTTTGTTTGTGTGAGAGATCAAGCCTCCAAGGACTCCTAAGCCTAGCGAAGGAGCCCATCTCT
>APFE030400259.1:17443-37318 GCA_000404065.3 Pinus taeda | reverse complement strand
TTCTTTTGTGGACAATTCGTAGCATAATGGCCCATCTCATGACAATGAAATAATCTGACTTTTGATTTGTCAAACTTCTTCCCACCATGGGAAGAACTATATTTGGAATCGGACGCCATCCCTTTCCCTTTCCTCGCCTTACTCGCTAAGGCTAGATTTTCTTCATCATTTTGCTTTGATGAAGATCCATTTTTGGTGCTTCTTCTTATCTCCTCCTGCATCAAATCCGACCAAAGTCGTTCCCAATTTGGTAGTTTCTCTCTTCCATTTACCGAGTCTTGATAGCTATGCCAGCTCTTAGGAAGACTGAGGAGAGCAAGACCCACCATGTCATCATCGGTTGTCGCAATCCCTACACTTCCAAGCTCATCCCTGTAGGTGGTGAGCTTGTTCAGATATGTAGAGATCGTGTCACCCGTTTCACACTTGATTTTCTGAAGCTTGTCTTTCAGTGCCAGCTTCCTCTGATCGTTGTTGTTTTGATATAGATCCTTCAATGTTTTCCACATTGAAAATGATGTCTCCTTCCCATTGAGATTCAAGACTATGTGGTCTCGAACTCCCTCCAAAAGGATTCTCCTTGCTCTAGCCACACATTTCTTCCATTCCGCCAATTCTTGGGCATTAGCTGCTACTGGCTTGGGAATTTTTTGATCAATGAAGTCCTTTAGACCATTGTCCTCTAATATCACTTCCATGTGATCCTTCCAGGTTATATAATGTGAGCTACCATCAAGGGCATACTCGAGTCTTAAACTGTTTAACGCCATTGGTGAAATTTGAGATGTGATAAGAATTCAAATTCTATAATCAGGAGCTTCAAACTTTGAACTTCTCCCTTCTTTGTATATTGTTCTTCACTTTGATGACATTTTCTATTATACCATGTAGAATTTCCCACTGTGGATCACCAAATAATGCAATATACTAAATCAAAGTACTTTATCTACTTCTACAAACAAACTTACGAAAGCTTAATCGATTTTGAGCAAGATCAAATAGAATAACTATAACAGATAATGAGAAATCAATCACACATGAACACAGAAGAATACTCTGGGGAAAGCTTCAGCTAAAAACCCTGTTCTCTATATTATCATACAAGTGGAAATATCTCTGGATTACACAAAGCTTTAGCTCACAAGCTATATGACTCTTAGTACAATCCCTCAATACAACTCATAGACTTAATAGACACAACATATGCCTATCCTCAGTCCTCCAAGCCTCCTATTTCCTTGCACAGTTTCTTGTGGGGTCCAATGCTACCACTTGTGTAAATTCCCACGTCACACACTCGTTAAAACTCAGAAATAAATGCTCAATCCTCGAGCAATGAATTCCTTCTAAATGCAAGAGATATCCTCAATGAAATATTCCTACAACTGATAGTACATTGTCCCATCATTTGATCTCAACTGGGTCTCTGACTGAACTGCCATGCATGAGTTATTTATGATAGAATATTCAGTTATTTGAAGTGTCGGAGTTACATGCATGCATGAATTAACTAAATCAACTCACAATCAGTTCCATAAACAGTTGGAACTAAACTAACTGGACTTAACATAGTTAACTGAGGTAACTAATTACAACTCAAAGTACAACTCATCCTGATCTCCTTAATTAAGGAATAACTTCCTCAATCAAAGGGGAAACTGTTGCACGTTTTCACATAGACTTCATGTTTGATTTTCTACAACTAATTCACTGAATATGAATTAATTGGTTATTTTACAAACAACTGCTAAAATCAAATTCGAATTTTAATTCTCAATTTTAGTTCAGGGGCTAACTAAAATTGGAAAGTATCCTGAAATGCTATTTATAGTAGTGCTATTTTTAGCATTTCTTGTTGCTATTTCCACATAATTATATAATATATTATATATAATATTACTCTTTTAACAATTTTTTTAATTAATTAATAATTGATTTATTATTTACGTGTAATTTGAATCTCTCTATTCTCATTAAAAATATTTTCAATTTAGTCTAATTTCTTCTCCCTTTATATATTTTTATTTATATTTTCCTTATTATGTAATCTTCTATTTATATAACAATTAGTTTCCATAACTAACTTTTTTTTTTTAATATATTGACCAATTTCTATAATAATGATCACTTTTAATTAAAATAATTTATCAATGACTATTTCTGGAATTGGATGCATCTATGATATTTAAACATAATTTTAGGATGGTTTATTTAACTTTTTCTTGAGGATGAACCGTATTAGATTGTTCAGAATGTTAACCAACAAACAATAATGTGATTAATTCAAAAGACATTCTCGAAATCAGTGTGGATCATAAAAGTTTGAAATAAGACAACTATATGGAACCCCATTACTGGATAATTTCATAAAGTTGGGCCTATCTTCCATATATTCTGAAAACTCTATTGAAGTGAATACATGCTTGATATTGATCCACATGACAGTAGAATCATTTTCAATAAAGCATTGGATATCTAAAAAGATAGGAACTCCTATGAAGGTACTATCAATGGCCTCCTCAGTACTGTTCTCTGTGACCTCCTTTTATGATCCATTCTTTGGAGGCATGGTGTTGTTTGATGATGAAATACTATTATGTTTATGACTTGTAGTACCTATTGTGGCAGATGCAATCATGGTGATAACAACTTAGTTTTGCAAGAGATTAGCGAAACAATCAACTTATAAGAAGGAAACAATGACTCAGAAAAGGGATTCCACAATGTTGGCAGAAGAGGGAAATATTGATCACTAGAAATGTGCATTGCACATCTTTTGAATGAGCATTGTTTAATTTCTGTCTATAGGGGAACTTGAGTGATGAATGGATCTACGCAATGCACAGTGTCTACTTGGAGAGGGGCTTGGACTACGGAATGTGTAGTTGCAGAGGTCAACGAGAAGTCATTGCTACTTGTGATTATGTAATGCGTAGTTGGAGATATTAGTGACTTTGAAGTGTATAGTTGCAGCTAGCAACGAGAGGCCTCTACTAGAAGAGATTGTGCAATGCATAGTTCAGGAGAGCAGAAAGGCCTAAGGACTATGCATTCTTCTTTGGCAGAAGGGAAAATTGTAGATATGCTGACTAAAGGGAGGAAGGATGTGGATTGCCTCAAAAAATAATTGATACCAATCACTAACATCAAGCAAACAAGATACTGAAAAGAGGACATGCATGTATAAATATACTTGACAACAATAATTGTTGGTAGGCAAAAAAACAAGGAATGTAATGTGACACTTGGAAAGAAGCTCAAAAGACTGAAATGACACTTGTAGAATTTAATAATAATAGAAACACCACTTGTTACAAGAAGAATGAGGTCAAATGATACTTGCGAATGAAAAAGTGACAAAAGTGAAAAGAAAAGGAAAAAAAGTGATATTTGAGAAACTTACCCATAAAAGTAGTGCAAATGGAATCAAAATATCCTTGTGCTCATGAGAATGGATAGAGATCCAAAGGAAAGTGTGAGAATGAGTTCTATGAGCCCTTATATAGATAAGTACTTACGAGATTAGGCTTAAGACTTCACGTTCGCATGCCTAAAATCAAGGAACCACCTCTAGGTAACTGACACTTGTTGGTAGATCAAATAGAAACTCATACCACACTACTAGATAGGAATGCACACGTCCTATTTTCTAGGAGTGCACAATTGATTGATTTCATGAACTGTGCAGTTCACTAGTTGAAGGGATTGCATAGATCATTGAGGCAAGGGATTGTGTAGTTTAGTTTCTCAATGGATTGCACAATTTTCTCTCACATACGAATTACACAATTTTCTCACAATAGATTGGACAACTACCTAGATCAAAGGATTGTGAAGTTCACTACGATAAGGGGGTTGCACAGTTTCTCAAAGTAAGACATTCAATTAGTGGTGATCAAGGGAAGACTTAACTTGGGTTTACAAGAAGTGTTTTTATTGTCTGTGGTAGTTAAGCATCTATTGTTAACAATGCCTAACTATCATCATGGATGCACAATTGAGACAACACAAACCTAACATGAAAGAATAAGTCGTTGAAACACTTAATAAACAAAAATAATACTTGATACAGTTCTTATGGTCAAAAGTGACATCCAAAATCAAAACATAGGAAAAATTTTGGAAAAAGTTGTAACATCTACCATACATCTCACGCATTCAATGGAATATTTTCATTTCGTTTCTCTAAGAGAAAAATGTATACTCTAAATCCAAAGACATCATATGTGTGTGTGGGGCGATCAAGCAATAAAAGATTATTATCACATAGCAAATATAATACGGAAGCTTGTGTGCTTTAAAGCCTAAGGTAAAATATATTTGTATGTTTGTGTCCATTAAACAATGAAAAATCATTATTGCGTACCAAATAAAATATCAAAATTATTATATCGTAGCAAATAAAATAATGAAGCAAACACATAGCATTGCCATTTGCTATATTTAAACAATAGTTATGAAAAATAGCACCATGGTAAGAAATTGCAGCACCTCCAACTCTATTTTAAATATCATTCTAATTAACCCCATATGATTGGGCTGAAATATGCGTATCACGGTTCTGCTTCTACCTTTTGCCGCGTTTATGCGATGGTGAATAGCAGAACCATTACCGAAAACGTTAGAATAGATTAATTCACAAAACTACGACTCCCAGACATTGTTACAAATCTTTCCGTTCACCTGGTTTTGTCAGTGGACAATCTGTCAGTATTTTAAGTTCTCAACTAAATATGGACTGTGACATGACAGTGTGCTTCATATGGACTGTGACATGACAGTGTGCTTCTACCATAACGCCAAAGTGTTGGATTACAACATTTCAAATTCAATAATATCTCTTGTATATTTATGTGATTAACTGACACAGTATGTAACGTAGACGCTCTCCAATACCTCAGAAAATGAATCCCTCTCTTTAGGCTATGGAACATCTGGACACATTTTACTTCCATTCTACTTAAACAGAACGTATAACGCTAAATATCAACTTCATTATTTGAATCTGTCTATCCTGTGTATGTTTCCAACCTCATCTCACAATCGAATGACATCAATTGTTGCACAACAAGCTAAGACAACCCCGGGCCCTTTTGGGACAATCATTGGATAGCTGAATCTCTTGTGGGTTTCCTCTCCATATCCATTTATATCTTTTGTCTCCTGAACAAAGGTCTGTTCGTATTCATCAGCTGGAACCTGTCTCTAAAATTTATGGGCTTTCTCCATCTGTCTTATTAGGATAGGTATGTTTTCTGTGGATGATTTTCTTGAATAGAATTCACATAAAACATGATGTATCTGAAATCATTATTCATCTAACCAACATTTTAAAAAATGTAGATAATATTCTTTCGCATCGCAAGTCACACTGATTGGTTTCCTTTACCATCCATTGAATTATATACACACATGTTGAAGGTATGAGCCCACATAATGTATTTGTATGATTATTATCTTGTCCTGCTTAAAACATTCTCAGTCGCCCTTTTGGTATCGTTTCGTATAAAGGGGAACTATCCTATTAATAATCAGACAACCATATACTTCCAGAACGATAGATATTCATTGGATGGGGTAACCCGAGAAGCTTAAAAGCATTCCATGGAAGAGTGTATTGAGAACGTGTGTGGTCCAAATGTGGGGTTCTCTGTTTGTTCCATGTCAGTTCTTACACCCTTATGATTGCATGCTGAGATTATAATGTTTTTAAAAATAAAACTCTAGCTATTAGGGTTCAAATTAGTATAAGTTATGGTTGGTGGATGTTGGTGGCTACCCACTTATTCCACCTACACTACCCAGTTAGTTCATCTGTTTCTTTGTTCATTTCAGCATTTACTATTTTTAGCAGTTTTTAGGGTCTTGAACTTCCAGAACAGTTTTGCCCCCCTAAATGGAGTTCTTTTAGGAGTATGTGGTAAGCCCATAGCCATAGGAAAGGGTCTGCGACAAAACTTGTATTACTCAAAGAGAAATTTCCAACAAGGTATCGTACGTGCCAAATGAAGATAATATGACCAAGTTACGACTTCGGGAAGTTGGCTGCCCAACTGACCCCAACGGGGCTCACAAAATATTGATGTTACATCTTCTAAGGTTAGGGTTTTGGTTGTTTAGGGTTTTCTCATGTTTTTCAATAATAAATAGGCTCTTGAGCCTCATTATAACACAATTCAGAAGCATGTAGTTGCCACATCTCTTCTCAGAGATAATCTACCATCGCCCAAGCTATTTTTTTTCAATTATGTTTGTAAGAGTAGTTCAATATTTTTCTATTAATGAAATGAAGTGTTTTTTTGCTGCATCTCTATGTTTATGATTATATATGTAAGTTGTTGCATTCTTGTTTAAGTTCAGATCAATGATTTGATTTGCTTAATTTTTATTGATATATCACATAATGTACATTCTAAATTAATGGCCATGGACTTCCCTATGGCTTTTTTTAGAAAATGTATAAAGGCTAGATATATGTATATATATGATGTATTTTCTTATGTGAATACACTGTATTTTTTGTTTTAAAAAGACTTTTTTTTTTTATCAATAGTGATACTACGTTAAATAAACCCTCTGAGGGTTTGGATTCAGTTTCTTTGCATTCTTTTGAGAATAAATTTGATTGTATGTATGGATGTGCGCGGTTAATGGGTTCAGGGTTTTCTAGCTCATAATTAGGATAATAAAGAGACTATTTCTTTCTACAAGTTTCTATTTCATGGACTACTTTACTCTATAGACATTCCCATATAACTATTTAGTGATTGTAATGGCAAAATTCTAAATATTATGTAGAATCTTTCTTCTTTTTTTGTATATATATGTTAAGCATATCTTTAATAATGATAATATTTTTTTTCTTTTATATTTTTTTTATATAGTTTAGACCAAAAATATTTTAGGGATCTTTGTAATGAAGAACCTATTGTGGTGAAATCACAACCTCCCATTTTTAATTTATTATCTTCACAATAATAATGGGGACACTTTCTGGAAATTCTGGTTATATCGCTCTTTTGGTTAAGTGTGTGACATTTTTGCAAAATTCTCCTATTCATCGGATATGCAATCTTATTAATTCATTGCTTTTGATTTCTTTCTACCTTTCCATTGCTTCTCATTCATCTCATTTGAACTCACAATTTACAAATAACGCTTAGCCAAGGTTTGGTGATTTTTACTGTCTGGGACAAGATCTTGAAGACAAGATCCAAAAAAAAATAAAAAATAAAATGGAACTATTGGAGAATAAAATGGAGGCAATGGAGACTAGGTTACAGGTTATAGAAAAACAAAATCAAGATATGAACCAAACATTCCAGCAAGGAGATGATGATACTTTAGAGAGTCTTAAAATGAAGGACATGATTAAAGAATTAGAAGAAAAAGTTAATAGCCGCCTCACCCTGAATAGAATGGCAAGTAAATTAGATATCAAACCAATTAAAGATGAAATGAAAAAATTGATAGAATTAGACCATGAGCGTAACAAAAGGGACTTGATCTTTATAATCTTCGGTTTGAAAGAGGAGGTAGACGATGATACTTTAGCCATAGCCTAGACAGAATTACATAACAAATTACAAAGTGAAACAACATGTCTCATAGAAGCAACAAGGTTGGGGAAACTAACTGAGAATAAAGGAAGGCTGATCCTAATAAAGGTGAGCTCTACTTACCATATGTATGACATACTTAATAAAACCCAAGTCTAAAATGAATGGGAATATTTATAAATGAAGATCTCATTCTAGAAGATCAAGCAGAGTTAAGGAGGTTCAAAAGGTAAAGGAAGCTAGGAAGAGAGAAAAATGGGCAATGATCAGAAATAGAAAAGTTGTTATTCGAGATAGAAACCAAAAAGATAATAATAAATAGTAATTCAACATGCTCCAGATTCTTTCTTGGAACTGTCGGGGCTTTCCATGGAATAAAGGCCTCAAGCTAAGTTGGATCTTGAATGATGTTGATATTATTTTGCTTGTTGAAACTTGGGAGCACAAAGAATTTAAGGTCCCTAACATAGATGGCTTTACACTATGGTCTACCTGGTACAAGCAATCCTCCCGTAAAGCCATTGGGGGTATAGCTTGTTACATTAAGAAGAATATCTCTCCCAACAATAGGATTTATAAAAACGACCCTTACAACCAATATAGTTGGATATAGATTAATGAAATTTATGATAAAAAGACATACATAGCAATTTGTTATTTCCCCCCCATCAATTCTAACTTCTATAAGAAAAAAAATCTAGATAAAAATAGTCCTTACAATGGTTTAGAGAATGATATTTCTAGCCTAAGGAATGAAGGTAATATCCTTTTAATGGGTGACTTTAATGCTCGAACTTCAACCAACCAAGCTATCCTTCTAAGCAATCATTCCATACCTAATCCTCTTTGGTTAGATGGAGATCTTCCTCTGGCTAGCCAGTACAAAAGGAGCTTTGAAGACCACAGGGAGAATTTGTTCGGGTCAGAGCTAGTCAAGCTCTGTAGTGCTCAGGATCTCATAATTTGCAATGGTCTAAAGAAGTGGCCCAATTCTAGCCAGATGACCTGCATCCATGGACTTGGTAGCAACGTGGTAGACTATGTTATCTCTGATCTCCCTTTATACAACAAAATAATAAATTCTGACATCTTAAAAAACCATGAGCCTAACTCTGATCATATGCCTTTACTTATAACTCTCAACTTTGTTATAAATAGAGATCCCATAGAAGATAATACTTATAACCAAAAGAACTTAATCTTTGATAGAAATAAAAAATATCTCTTTCCAAATGAATTAAAAGCTAATTTGATTCATTTATCTAGTATAAACAACATAGAAGAACTCTATCATAATTTTACTACAACCCTCCCATATTCTATTAACAAGTTCTCAACTGAAGTTTCAAGTAATAAAAGAGATAGCAAAACCAACCCATGGTATGACAAAGATTGTACAAGTGCGAGGAGAGCAATTAAGGAGGCTTTGATGAATCCCTTAAAATTGACAAGATAAAAATATACAAAGCCCTAACAAAAAGGAAAAAAATGCATTGTATTCATAAAAGACAAGAGAATATCTTACACCTCTCTAAGGTAGCTCCTAAAAATTCTGGAGGCAAATTCTAACTAGGAAAACTAAAGATAATAATAAAATTGCTTTACACAACTGGAATTCCTATCTTAAAAAGATTTATGAATCTCCAAATGTCATGGATAAATTTGAAACCTTGCTCACTACAAAAGAAGTTTTCTCATTAGAAGACACTGATTTTGGGATTAATCGTTTGGCTAATGGGAAAGCTAAGGCCATTGAAGTTTCCTAGATGGAATTCTAAAAAGTTGGAGGTTCTGTCCTCATCCCCCACATCCACAAGCTTTTCAATCAAGCGGTCAAGCAAGCGTTCCCTAAACCATACACTCAAAGCCTCATTATCCCTATTTTTAAATGTGGGGATACAAATAACCACTCTAATTATCGGACAATTATGATTAGCCCTCTCCTAGCCAAGTTATATGATATTATTTTGGAAATGACGTTGAGCATATGGCTTGAAAGTGAAGGTAAGTGGGCTAAAGGCCAAGTGGGTTTTAGAAGGTAGCACTCAACAACGGACCACCTCGTTACGCTTAGGATCATTGTGGAGGAATGCCACGATGATAAATCCAATATTTTCTGTTGCTTTGTGGACTTTAGAAAGGCTTCCGATACGGTTCCTAGAAACAACCTACGGAATATATTTGAAGAGCTAAAGGTTCCTTTTGAGTTGAGAGTTGCCGCAATAAGGTTATACAAGAATGTAATTGCCAAGTTAAAGAGCAAGGAGGGGTGGTCGAAAGATATTAACTATAATATCAGAGTTAAACAAGGTTTCCCCCTCTCCCCTACCCTATTTGGAATTTAAATCAACAAGCTAGAAGGTTGTTTAGAGGAAGAAGGATGTGCTGGCATGATCTTAGCTGGGATAGTCATCATCCTTCTTCTCTACACTGACTATATCGTTCTTCTCACAAGGTTCCCATCTGATCTTGATAAGCAACTTAGACCTCTTAAGGATTTCTGCTCTACCATGGGTATGATTGTTAATACTGACAAAACAAAAGTTATTATTATCAAATCCAAGAAGGACACTTACGCTAATTTTATGTATGACAATAGTAACTTGGAGGAAGTGTTTTCTTACAAGTACCTAGGAATTGATATTCATCACAAGCTCAACTAGAACTATAACATTGAGAAAAGGATTAATGGGGGGGTGGAAAGCTTATTTTGGTCTTGAAAATAATTGTAAAATGGCAAACCTCATAATGTGGGATAGAAAGATGTTCCTATTTGAAACTTTAGTCACTCTGGTTATCTTATATGGATGTGAGGTTTGGGGTTGTAGCATCTCTAGAGAATCCTCGAGAAAGATTGAGCCAATTTAGAAGCATTTTATAACGTATAACCTCAAAATTAAAAGAAACACACCCTATCCTATTCTCCTTATAGAAGTGGGTCTTTACTCTATTGAGAGCCTAGCTATGACTAGGATTTTGTTGTACAAGCAAAAACTCAATAACATAGGAGACCATAGACTTCCTAAACTAGCTTTAAATTCCAGCGAAAACCACCTAAGGCTCAAGCGAGGCTGGTATAAAGACACTAGGGCCTGGCTAAACCATTGGGAGATCGACGAGAATGTTGCATTCCAAAACATTAATAACATTAAAAATATTGTTATTTCTAAGTTCAAAGAAAAATGTGGTGCAAGAAAGATTTAACTGTTAAAAGAAAATTAGGATATTATAAGGAGGTCATCAACGCCATCCTAGAAGATCAAAAGTATCTCTCTGTTTTAACTAGATCAAAGAAGAAAATCAATATAGCCAATATTAGAACGAAATCTCATGAGCTCCATAGTGAAACGGGTCATTGGATAGTTCCTAAAACACCGTGGATGAAAGGGTTATGCCATCTCTGTGAGAATACGAACATCGAGGATGAAAATCACTTCCTCTTAGAGTGCACAGTGTACAACCACATTAGATCTTAGTTTCAAAATATTTGTGCAATAGTGATGTTGCTAACATTTTACGATGTCAAAATTACAATGAGCTCGACAAACTTCTCTCCAAGCATTTTGAGCATAAGAATAAAATCTTAAATCAAACTAAATAATTCGTTTCTTTAGGTCTGATAAACCAAAGTTTAGTCTCAGTGGACATTAACCATCATTATCATCATCATATTATTTTAATTTTAAAAATTAATTAACTTTAATATATAAATTTTGTTTTTTATTAATTATTATTTTTTGCAATTGTTTTACAAAACAACGAGCAGCTGAAATTTTATAATAATAAAAAATAATATGAAAGTTCATATAATCAAATTCTGGAATCTCAAAAATTGATTTAAATTTCAAATTCTTAAAAACTTTGAGATCCCAAAAATTATCAAAATGGTTTTCGTGAATATAAATAACTATAATTAAGAAAAAAACCCACTCCCCTGGCGCACCACACAACCTGTCACGCCCCTACACTGGTGGTACTCTTCCAACCGCACTATAGGACGTGTGACACCACTAACCTTTTCTCTTCACTAATACTCAAGGTCATGGAAAACCCCTTACTTCTATAATTAGTTTATTTTCCTCTTTTACCAAGTACTTTCATTCATTATAACACAACAGTTAAACATTCATCAGCATTAACACAAATGCACAACCTTATAACTCAGAGGGGCAACTCCCCGTAATGAGTCTGCCCATAATAATAATATATCAGGATACAAGTTCAATCCCAAGGAAACCCCAGATTTACACTTAGAATATTTTTATGATCATCGACACAACATGTTCAGCCATCTTGTCGGCATGCCCACATGCCCACATGGTCACTCGAATGACTCTTTCCCAACTCTTTATTTGCCTCCACACGTTCTCTCGAACGCGCTTCGTTCAACTCGTCTAACTCGTCGAGTGCTCCACCGAATGCTCAACTCGCCCACCAATGGGCACTCTCCATCGAATGCCCAACTCGCGAAGTCCCCACCGGTGAGTCATTCACCATGCATGCCCATCCAAGACTTCGCCTGAACCACTGCTCACCAACTCATGTCGTTCGCCCAGACGCCTTGCCACACCCTTGAATGACCTCGAGCCCTGCTTGAACGCCCTCGAACGACTCTGCTCAAACGCTCTCGAACGACCTTGAATGACCCTACCCGAACGCCCTTGAACGGTTTTGCACGAATGCCCTTGAACGACCTTGAAAGACCCTGCTCGAATGCCTTCGAATGACTTTGCACAAACGCCCTTGAACGACCTCGAATGACGCTGCCCGAATGCCCTCGAACGACTTTGCACGAATGCCCTCCAACAACCCTGCCCGAATGCGTTCGAATAGTTCTGCATGAACGCTCTCGAACGACCTCAAATGACCCTACCCGAATGCCATCGAATGACTTCCCTTGTTTTCGTTGGGGTGCTTCAGCCCTGCACTCGTCTGCCTGCACCTTCACCCATTTACTTCAAACGAGTTCGTACTTCCACCTACACTCTACCTTGAATGCTTTGAACTTGTGCACTTTTTGATGATGCCTTAGCTCCATTGCCAAGTCTCTCCATATATATGGTTTTCCCCCTCCATGAACCGATGTGTCTTCATGTTTGGCCGACCTCCACGCATCTATGTTTCATCCCTTGAATGGGTCAGCTCGCCCACTGATTGATTCAAGTGTGGTGTCCCATCATTTGGCCTCTCCCACCCTTCGGTCGGCTAAGACCGCTCACGGCCTATATATCAAATGACCTCCACAACACTTCGCACATGTTTCTTCCGTTTGGTGACTATCCCATTTGACTCACCTGTACTTTCTCATCGTGTGCCCTTGCCCAAACTTGTCTGCAACTCGAGGTCCTTACATCCTCCTCCACCGGAAGTCATTGTCGTCCTCGACAATCCTCCATCATAGCAACCATCTGTTGCCAAGATATCAGCCACACAACTGTGTATATTGGTAGTCTAGATGTCCACTACTCAACCTGCTTCACGCCATAGATATGCCACCACTCTACTAGGAATCATGTGCTGGTACCCCTCATGTCAATGATTAGTTGGGTAGCTAATCCAACCATGCATCACCTCCATAAGAAGTCATGCCCCATACATCCTCATGAATTTTCAGTGCATGCTATCTGTCAACCTTTGTCATCTCACCCCTAGATGTGTGCTCTAAGTGTTTGGAAACTCACTGCCATGAGTAGATAACAATAAGCCTCATGATGAGGAGGGAGCAGAGCCTGAAGGCTCTCCCTCACATATCAACTCAATCCACCTATCTGGATCCTCCACTTCCATTCTCTGCAAGTATGCCTCCTGATCTTCTACCTAAACATTCGGCCTCACATACTCTTCATCATCGTCATCCTCCACCGCCTCTAGCCTCCTAGATAGATCCAAGATGCTATTTGGCAATGCCCTGATAACCTGTGACTGCTCCATAAGCTTCATCTCTACAACAAAGAAATGCTTACAGATCTTTTCATCTTTCTTTCTCTCCTCCATACTCATCATTGTCAGCTTATGCTCAGCCTTAGTTACTCCCACAGTCAGTACACAAATGGGTACATCCTCTCGTCCATCATAAATGTATAGTTTCCTTAGATGGGGAACACTCATTGCATTGAATTCCTTCATGAATTCTATACCCAATACAACTTCATAGTCATCTATCTACACCACAGTGAAATCGACCTTTCCTGTCCATTCACCAAGTGTCACATCCACTTTTTTAGCTACACCAATCATAGAATCTGGAGGATAATTCAATGTCTTCATTTGTGCCTACACCAGTACAAACTTCAGCCCAATCCTTCTCACAATATCCTCACTCATAAAGTTGTGATTTTCTCCACTATCCACCATAGTAAGCACATTCACACTCCCAACTTTCATTTCAACATACTCCAATCTGTTCCCCTCAGGATCTCTCCTAAAGACAGCTTCCATGGCCACTGCGGCTCCCAATATTTGCATAACCCCTATAGAAGTTTCTTCTTTCTTTACATTGGACTGTGTCACGACAACCACATTTGGTCTAGAAGGACAATTATTCACCGTATGTGGTTCCTCACATATCCAACACTTCAAGGGTTTCTTTGTCTTCGACTTGTCATTCGATCTCGAACTCTCCTCTTTCGTGGTCTTCTCTTTTGGTTTGTCATACTTCTTCTTCTTCTCATTAAAACCTTCATCAAAGTGTTCTACCAAATGATCCACAGCAGCAAAAACCTCCTCGAGTGTCTTAATATTTTGTCTCTTGACATCATTCCGCGCCCAAGGTTTCAAACCTATGATAAAGTTGAACGCCTTGGCCCTTTTCGCCATGTCTGGAAGTTCCAAAATTGCACTTGCAAACTCTCGCTGATATGCATGTAGACTTCCCTTTTGCTTCATATAATTTATCTTCATCCTCGCATCCCATGTTTCATCTTGTGGACTAAAGTGGGTTTGCAAAGCCTTCTTCGTTTCATCCCATGAAGTTATGTTCCCGGCACCGCGATTGGAAATTTGGTCCATCCTTCTTCGCCACCACATCTTAGCATCCTTCGTCAAGAATTGAGCAACTACTTTCACGTTAGTTTCCTCATCGAATAATCCTAAGCATTCCAAGTACTGGTCCATGTCCCATAGAAAGTTTCCAAGAGTCTTTGCACTCCTTGTACCATCATAAGAATCCATCTCTTTGATTTTGACATGAGTCACACTTCCACCTAAGTTGTGCCTCATGACCTTCTTCAAAACTGTGATCTCATCTCGAGCTTCATCAAGGGCTTGTTGCAAATCCAAGATTTTAGCCAAACCTTGATCTCTTTATTCACCAATCTTCTTGACCTCTTCTTCCATTTGTGTATACTTCCATTCTGCATACTCATAACGGTCCTTGAGTTCTTCAAGTTCTTCTTTCATCTTCGCATAGCCTTCACAAACCTATATGTTCTCGGTCTTCATCGAAGTCCATTGAGAACCACATTCCTCCATTCATTCCAATATCCTGTTCAGGAAATCTTCACCTGCATTGTGGCTAGATTCACCTGTCACAACCTAAGGTTATTCAGCGATCTCTGCCATCAGCCTTCTTTGTGATCTAGTATAGACCATAAACTATCAATTCGAATCACCTTTTAGATTCCTTGTCCTAATCACTCTAATACCACTTGTCACGTTAGTGCAGTGGGATCAGTGTCTCGTTGTAATTCACCAACCCCTGATACCACCTTTCACATTAGTGCAGTGGGATTAGCTTCCCATCGTTCATCAGCTCTAATACCTCCTGTCATGCCCCTACATTGGCAGTACTCTTCCAACCGCACTATAGGAGACCTGCAATACCACCGACCCTTTTCTCTTCACAAATACTCACGGTCATGGACTACACCTTACTTCTATACCTAGTTTATTTTTTTCCCCTTTTATCAGCGTTAATACAAATGCACAATAGTATAACTCGGAGGGGCAACTTCTTGTAATGAGTCTGCCCATAATAACAATATATCAAGATACAATTTCAATCCTGAGGAAACCCCAGATTTACACTTGAATATTTTTACATTCACCAGCACAACACATTCAGCTAGCTTGTTGGCATGCCCACATGGCCACCCGAATGACACTTGCCCAACTCTTCGTTTGCCTCCACACGTTCACCCGAACGTGTTTCGTTTAGCTCTTCTAACTCATCGGGCACTCCACCGAACGCTTAACTCAGCCACCAATGGGCACTCTCCACCAAACACCCAACTCACCAAGTCTGCACCAGCGAGTCGTTCACCGTGCATGCCTGTCCAAGACTTTGCTCGAACCATCGTTCACCATCTTATGTCGTTCGCTCAGACGCCCTATCGTGCCCTCGAATAACCCTACCCAAATGCCCTCAAAGGACTCTGCACGAACACTCTCAAATTACCTCGAATGACCTTGCTCAAATGCCCTTGAACAGTTCTGCACGAATGCCCTCGAATGACCTCAAATGACCCTGCTCGAATGCCTTCAAACAACTCCACACGAACACCCTCGAATGACCCTACTTGAACGCCCTCGAATGACTCTACACGAATGCCCTCGAACAACCCTACCCGAATGCCTTCGAACAGTTCTACACGAATGCCCTCGAACGACCTCGAACGTCCCTGCCCGAATGACTTCGAACGACTTCCTTCGTTTCGGCTCGGGTGCTTCGGCCTTGCACTAGTTTGCCTACACCTTCGCTCGTTTACTTCAGACCATTTCACACTTCCACGTACACTCTACCTTGAACACTTTGAACTTTTGTAGAATCATGATCCGGATTGTCCATAGTTTCAATTTCATTTTGTCGACGTTTCAAACCCCAAAGGGGGTCCATCATCAGGACAAATCAGAAAGATAGAAGAAGATGAAATATTTATTGAGAGAAAGAGCTAAGGATCAAGATATAAATAAACGAGGAACCCTAATATAAGAGGCGACACATGATTTCTTAAAAAAGTTTATTTATTTAAATTTAAAAAAAAAAAAATATTTTTATTTAAATTTTTTATTTTTTAATGTTTTATTATTAATTTATTAATTATTAAATTGTTTTTATATATATTAATCATTAATTGTTTAATTATAAGGACATGTTCCTAAACCCTAAATTTAGTTTATTATTTATTTAGGAGATAATTTAATTAAATTCAATCAATAAATATTTAAATATTTATAATTTAAATTCATAAATATTTTTATAAATTAATATAATTTTTTATTTAATTTTAAAATTATTCAATTGATTATTTAGTTAATTAATTAGAATTAAATTATTTTTATTTCATTTTTAAAACTAAATGAATTCCTATTTTAATTTTGATATGCATTTAGAAATTCAAACCTAGATGATGGTTCAAATTTTATTATTCTAATTATTTTTATTTTATACCTTTTTATTTGATTTATAATAATTTAATTCCATTTTAATTCAATATAATTAATATGATTAATTAAAATTAAATTAAATTAAAATAATTTGTATTAATGTAGTTTAATTAGTTAATTAATTAACCCAACCCTCATGGGAAGGTCCAATTCAATTACTAGTTATTACTAACTATTCATACTAACCTATAGAATTTTATTATTCTATTATTACTTATTTATACTTTTATCGATTTAATTGATTAATTTAATTTAATTAATATAATTAATTAAATTAAATTAAATTAAATAATTAGTTAATTAATTAATTCATAAATTAATAGATCAAACCTTTTAATGGAAGGTCCTTTTGTTCTTATGCTCCCAGCGGTCTTGAGGGGTTTATTTGCTTGATCAGGGGAAACCAGTTTCCACTGATTTCACTTCCATTGTCCCTATTGAGGTTCTGCGGGAATTTCATGATTTCGATGGCCTCTCTAATTTTTCTCTTATGGTAATTGTCCTCTCTTGCAATCACCCTAGCGTCCTCCAAACATATATGATGTTTGGTCTTGGATGAGTGCTCCGCAAGGGCTGATGTACGGGATCTTTCATTCTTTATGTCAGCCGCGTGCTCTTTAAGCCTTGTTTTCAGGGATCGACCTGTTTCCCCAATATAACACCTACCGCATGAGCAATCAAATTTGTACACTCCTTTGAGCTGCTGACGATCAATGTTATCCTTAACCGACCTCATCATCTGCCTTATTGTTCCACATGTTGTAAATTGAGTGTCTATGTTTTTCTTTCTTAAAATTTTTGCAATCTTATCGGTAACTCCTTCGATGAATGGAAGGTAAACCCTCCCCTGATTTTCTTTCTTGTCTTCAGGATTACGCTTAGAGAGGGCCCTGTCTTGAGCCCTTCTTATGGCTTTCTTGATACTCCATTCCTTGTATCCAATGTTTTTGAAGACAGAGGTTAAGTGCTCAATTTCGTCTTTTAGGTGATCAGGGTCAGAAATCCTGAAAGCTCTAACGGCCAGGGTGTTTAAAATGCCAGATTTCTGGGAGGGATGATGGTAAGAGTCAGCATGAAGATAGCTATCAGTGTGAGTTTTCTTCCTATAGACTTGGTGTCCCAGCGTACCATCCTCCTTTCTACTGATCAGGACATCTAAAAATGGAATCTTATCATTCTCTTCAAGCTCCATAGTAAATTTGATTTCTGAGGATAAAGAGTTAAGATGAATGAAGAATTTCTCAAGCTCTGCTCTACCATGAGTCCAATTCACGTTGGTGTCATCAACAAATCTTCTCCACCATGCTGGTTTCAAGTGGAATGAGTCAAGGGCGTTTTTCTCAAAGTACTCCATGTACAGGTTGGCGACAATAGGTGAGAGCGGGGAACCCATGGCAACACCAGAAATTTGTTCATAATAGTGATCTTGAAAACTGAAAAAAGTGGACCGTAAACAGATTTCTACAAGCTTCACTGTTTCAGGATCGGTAGCCATCTTTATAACATGCACAGCTTCATCGAGGGGAATCTTTGTAAACAAGGAAACGACATCAAAGCTTGCTAGAATATCATCCTTATCCACCCTTTTATCCTTAATAAGTTTAACGAAATCTGTTGAGTCTTTTATGAAGGAGTCTGTGTTACCAACCAGAGGTTTTAGGATCTTAGCTACATACTTAGCTAGTTCATATGTAGGGGAACCAATGGTGTTAACAATTGGTCTAAGAGGGACCCCTTCTTTATGAATTTTTGGTAATCCATAGATTCTAGGAATAACCTCACATGAGGGAATCAACCTCTTTTTTATTTTATCTTCAAGGTTGGTCTCCATGATGGCTTTCTTGACCTGCTTTATCACCTTAGGCATAGGGTTAGAATTGACCTTTCTATAACTTCCACAATTCAAATGCTCATTCATTTTATGAATGTAATCTTCTTTGTTCAACACCACGGTGGCTCCACCTTTATCTGCTTTAAGGACCACTATTTTATCATTATTACGGAGGGCTTTCAGAGCCTCCCTTCTTTCTTTATTAAGGTTACTCTTTGGGCGTTTGGACTTTAGCAAAGCTAGGGAACATTCTTGCCTTAATATCTCCCTGTCGTTTGATGAAAGACCCTGAGTCCCATTCTCAATGTTGCAAATGATGCTTTCAAAAGGAATGCTTGCAAATGAAACACCCTGGCCGTTAGAGCTTTCAGGATTTCTGACCCTGATCACCTAAAAGATGAAATTGAGCACTTAACCTCTGTCTTCAAAAACATTGGATACAAGGAGTGGAGTATCAAGAAAGCCATAAGAAGGGCTCAAGACAGGGCCCTCTCTAAGCGTAATCCTGAAGACAAGAAAGAAAATCAGAGGAGGGTTTACCTTCCATTCATCCAAGGAGTTACCGATAAGATTGCAAAAATTTTAAGAAAGAAAAACATAGACACTCAATTTACAACATGTGGAACGATAAGGCAAATGATGAGGTCAGTTAAGGATAACATTGATCGTCAGCAGCTCAAAGGAGTGTACAAAATTGATTGCTCATGCGGTAGGTGTTATATTGGGGAAACAGGTCGATCCCTAAAAACAAGGCTTAAAGAGCACGCGGCTGACATAAGGAATGAAAGATCCCGTATATCAGCCCTTGCGGAGCACTCATCCAAGACCAAACATCATATATGTTTGGAGGACGCTAGGGTGATTGCAAGAGAGGACAATTACCATAAGAGAAAAATCAGAGAGGCCATCGAAATCATGAAATTCCCGCAGAACCTCAATAGGGACAATGGAAGTGAAATCAGTGGAAACTGGTTTCCCCTGATCAAGCAGATAAATCCCTCAAGACCACTGGGAGCATAAGAACAAAAGGACCTTCCATTAAAAGGTTTGATCTATTAATTTATGAATTAATTAATTAACTAATTATTTAATTTAATTTAA
>APFE030400257.1:0-13886 GCA_000404065.3 Pinus taeda | reverse complement strand
CACGGTGGGTGCCAAGGTTTTTAGACATTATTCAGAGCATTAGAGTAGGTGCACAGTGAGGAGGATCATTTTTCATGCCAGGGTGAGAATGGCAGCAAAACAATAGATGGTAGAGATAAAATGCACACTAATGCCACAAAACTAGTGGCTCACACAAGATTGAGCAGGTTAGGAAGGTACCTGCCCTTATACCATGTTAAACACACACATGGCAAGAGACAGAATGTTAAAGATAAATGGGAGAGTACACTTATTATTAACAAATGATATACATTTATAGTACATGGTGCGACCCTTGGATTCATATTCCAAGTGGTATCTTGGACTCCTTTTGGCTTTTCAGCTTCCACACCAACCCTTAGAGGTTTAGGTGTCCAACAGTTAAGTAATAAATGGAAGTATTGAATGGCCTTCCATACTTAGAATTAGTTTCATAGAGGAAAAGATGAGAGGATAGGATGTATCTTAACTCATTCCTCATCCATTTTTGAGCTCATAGGAGTTGATAAGTGAGGGAAACTTCTAGATGACTCCAAGAGATAAGAATATTACCCAAACTCTATGTGAAATTTGCTTAATCTCGCCCAACACAAGTGAAAGAGGGCCTAAGTGCTCTGCAGAGCACCCTGGCATGGATTCAACTGCTCTACAGCGCACCCTTACATGGGCCTACCTGCACTGGTCCCTCTAGAGGTCATTTCAGGATGTATTCAAATCATGAAACTATCTAGGAAGGAGGCATTCAAAAGGGTGACTTGTTTAGGGCATGTAGCAACTGAATATAGGGTTTGATGATCCCTAAAACATTGATCTCAATGATGGGAGTGATGCACCCAAATGGATCTGTAACACAGAGGGCAGAAGTTGGAACTACCGGGAACAAATGGTACTACTGGGAACTACCAAAATTGTTGAGAAAGCTGACGCAGAGGGCAAAAGAGGCTGATGCAATCCTTAGAGGCTCACGCTGGGGTTTTTCATGGGGCAGATTGGATCTGAGGAGATACCGGAGTGTTTATATAGGGTTTCAATTAGAGCATCTGTCTCCGAAGGAGAGGTTGTATTGCCGAGATTATTCTCTATTGGGTGAGTTGCTTTGGCACCCAGATTGTATTCAGAAACAACATAATAATAAAACCCTCAGATAGCTACATTGTTTTCCCGCATTGGGTTTTTTTGAGGACATTAGTCCAAAAACAACGACGACACTTGTGTGCATGTTTTGTTTTCTTCAGTGATGATCTGTAATCTGTTGAGCATGTACTTGTATTTATTTCTAGTATTTACATGTTAAATAACTTGTTAATTAACAGAACAAGTAGGTAGGAATAAATCAGAAAGTACATGAAGGGTTTCTAATGGGTTAGACTTAGGAATTCCAACATGGTATCACAGGGTGATTGCAAATCATAGGAGAACTGAGGACATCAGCCGAGCAAAGCAGAAGTAGAAGAAAATAGTTGTCCCGAGTGACAGAAGTTGTTCCTAGAAGAGAAGCAGCAAGGAAGGGGTGACACAGTGTCAGCGTCATCAAGTTTGAGCCAGGAAGAGGATCAACGCACTGGTAGAGGGGATCAGACTTGACTTACGTAGTGCCCAGTCATCTTTCTCAGTCAGGAAGGATTGATGACCACGGTTAGGACATGCGAATTTTTCTGGTGTCGAGATTGGGTAGAGCCTAGAAGCTCTAATCTTCAGTTTGCTAGGGCTTAGGATGCTGTGGGTAAGTTGCAGAGTGAAGCTGGTGGGGTATTGTAGTTAGAAAAGTACCTAACAAAGCAAGACAAAGGTAGAGGGAGTTGCTACTGAGGTGTATTTCTAGACTAGGAATCCATATCAGTGTTGCAATTGCACAAACGATTAGAGAGGGGCAACTTGACATTGGAAAAAGGATTTGCAAGTGGGAAATCAGGACTCAGAGGGATTCCAGAAGAGAACTTCCAGATGGTAAGTGGAGAGACTTAGCAGGAGTCGAACTGAGAACTTCCAAACGAGAAGTAAAGAGACTTAGTAGGAGTCAAACCGAGAACTTCTAGACGGGAAGTGGAGAGACTCAACAGGAGTCGAACTGAGAACTTCCAGATGGGAAGTAAACTCAGCAGGAGTCGAATAGAGAACTTCCAGGTGGGAAGTAGAGAGACTCAGAGGAGTCAACAAGAAGAGCAGAGAGATGGCCATGAATGGGCTAAGGGATCTGGAATGGTTGGATGATGCACACAACTTTGTCATCTGGAAGGCCAAGATCGTTTCTGTTTTGTGTACCATGAGTGCACACACACCACTTGAGCGAAACTGCGGAGACATTGAGTTGTATTTAGGCAGACTATAGGAGATGAGGGGTAGGATCCTCGAAGTACCAAACCTCTGGGAATATACCTTTCTATGGGAGACCCAATGAGGAGTCGCAGTATTGATAGATGTTGATAGAGACAAATGCGAATGAAGCAACAGTGCAGGATTCCCAGGACAACGCGAGGCTAGCAAGCTGCAATAGTGCGAGAGGCACAAGAGTGTTGCACCACTGCATGATGGCACAAAGAGGTGTGCAATGGTGCGAGATGCAGGGAGTTGTTGCAGAAGCGCAGAGGTTAAAGAGGGAGCACTTGTCAGCGACAGAAGGAGCTTCAACATCATGGGTGTCTCTAGCCTAATAGAGAGGTCAGAATTGGGAGATCAGTTACTTACTTCTCAGTAACTGAGTTGCAGTGCAGCAGTTAGCAGTGACATTGCTATGGGTATCACGATGCAACATGACGAGAGGGGATGCAGTGCAGACGCACCACCAGTGGCAGGGCCATGGGCAGCAACACTGATGTAGAGGGAGCTGTTGTACATATGCAACAGTGGACGTGGAAGAAGCATGGGTAGTAGTATGAGATTCAACAGTGCATATTGTTGTAGCGTCCATTTTTATTTAAGTTTAATTTTAAGTTTTATCACAAAATGAAATAAAAATAAAAATAAAAATGAAAAAAATAAACCATTGTCTAAAGGTCATGTAGGTTCAAGAGGCGCGATCAAGCGATAGATTGATGAGTACAATGAGGTGTGCTGCGGGGAAGCAATGAGCATGAAGGTTAATTAAAGCTCAACCCATAGTTGATCGTGATGTTAGCATGGTTGACCGCAATGTGTGGCCTGAAATTATTGCGAGGGTTCAACCTCGTGGAAGCTCCCGTACATTCTTTACCCCCGCGAATGTGAGAAACCCACAAGAAGATCTGGGACGTTCGATCAACAGGCCACAGATCCAACGGAAATCGTGTAGTTAACTTTATTTCGGAAATCAAACACGATGTTGTATGAAATACAGTTTAATTCACTGAAGTCTGGGCCAATTGTTTCTGTCCATCGAAAGGGACAAGATCCGACGGATATCGGTGGAAAAGTAATCATGTTTTATCTTTAAACTCGAACCCAATAAATCATTAACTGGTAGTTTTTATTTCCTATCGGGTTCGTATGGGAGTCAAAGGGGCATTTAAAAAGTGGACTCGATAAGGTTCGGTTCAACATGTTTAAAGTTTTGTTGAGTTCCGAAGGATCAGACCGTTTATTGAATGTGTGATCGGATGGTGATCGTGTACAGCTCAGGTGGACGCGACAGGTTTATGAACCAGATTGTTAATTCTTTTTGAGTTTCATGATAAATGAAGGTTTGTCATATTCCGTTTAAATTATCCAATTTCGTTGTTTTAACAGAATAACGAAAGTTAGAGGCGGATGACTAAAACTCCAAAGGAAAGGTGGTTGGTCGGGTTTCTTAGTGTTTTCGCCAATCAAAACACTCCCAATACATATGTGGGCCCAAGTCCACACATGGGGTTTTGTCAAATACAGTTTGTTTTGTTAAATTTTTTTAACCATTATCAAAGCATCTACAAAGAAACTTCATCATCAGCCAAGCAACAGATCTGAAAAGCGAACAATCATCATCATTTTTCTAAATTCTTTTACTTCTTGTTATTTTATTTATAAGGTGACTTTTATCCTCTATGTAATATTCTATAATAACTTTAACTTTAGACAGTTAGGAGAATAGTTAAGTAGTTTGACAGTTTTAGTGATTACCAACTATCTCATAATGTATAAAAAGAGGAAACTTTACAAAGAAGGGGTTTGAACTTTGGAGAACTTGAAGACTAGGCCATTGTATTCCTGATATAATTGTTGGTTAATGAAAGAATCAGAAGTTTTCCACACATTGTTGGGTATGATTTTGTGACTTCTCTGTTATGTGTCATCAAATTTTTTCTTCCTTTAAGTATGGTATTGAAGTTGCAGGTCTTTATTTGCTTATGTAAATGAAGTTAAAATCCCTTAAAAGAGTGCTCTTATACTTGAAGTTCCCACATCTGCAATTATTCTAAGTTACAGATAGTAGTTTTTGTGTAGGATATCATATTATCTTTAACTTTTCCAAGTGTCACCGATAGTAAATTATGTGTAAAACAACATATTGTCTATGACTTCTTCAAACTTTGTTCATTCATCATTTATATTCAGAAATCAAATGGCATTCCGAGATTTTCATGTCACCTAAGTATTGAGGGTTTAAAATCAAGTCTTTCAAGTCCTTCGTTTGAGAATACAACATACAATTAAGTGAAAAACAAGTGACAATAATTATAAGCATTAATGTCTTAAGCACAATTTTTACACATCCAGGAAATTGGTTTCTTAAGGTACAACATTAATTGGTGTCATTGCCGGGGAGAGAAGACAAGAACACTTTTCCCTGGGTTTTCAATATTTTCCTTTGGTTGTTCAATGAGGAGGAAACATTTGGTTGTTTTGAATAAAAGAAATAACTGTAGCTCCAAAGAGACCCCATACAAGGTCAGATACCTCATAGCAGAAAGTTCAAGCCCTTTCAGATCCTGAGAGGCTAGTTTCCAAGAGGGTTGGAAGGCCTAAAACTCCACTTACACCAAGTCCTAAACTGTCTGCACCAGGCAGCAATTCATCACAGCTTTCACATTCATCTTTTATTGATCAAGAGTCACCTTCTACATACAATTCATTCTAAGAACCCAACTTTCAGGAACAGTCTTTAGAGTCTGTTTCTTTTTCAGTATGTGCTATAGTTATTCAGCCTGAACCTATAACTACATTACCACCTTTGCACACTCCATTTACTCCTCAGTCAGGTTCCACATCTGCTGGTAATCAAGGTTCAGTAAATTCAGGAGAAAATATGGCAGCAGTTGCATTTTTTTATGAATAGGTATGCACCTATTCAATTTCCACAACAGTTAAATCAAATGCCACAAGAATACTTGAAGATTCTTCCTCGTTTCACAAGGGAGGATGAACAAACATTAGGGAATCATATATCAATATTTTGTAATTTTGCAGAAAAACTAAATGTTGAACACCTGGATGTTGTTCTAAAACTTTTTGTCCAATCCTTGGATGGAGAAGCAAGAAAATGGTTTAAAGGGCTCCCTAATAACTATATTACAACATGGGAAGAGATAAAGCACCTGTTCACCTAGAGATGGGGAGAAAAAAAATACCATGGGCATTCACTCATAGATTTTAATGCTATAAAGAAGAAATTTGATGAAAATGTAGTTTAATTTGTCATAAGATTTAATAAATTGTACAATAGTCTTCTAGTGCAGATCAATCCCCCTCCTACTAGTGAAAAAATAACTTTTGCAGGGGCTTTTGAGTCATATTTTGGATTTACATTAAGGGAGAGGAGGTCCCAAACCCTTGATCATATGCAAACAGATGCATTAGAGATAAAAGCAAATATGGTCGATGCAGGTAAAACACCAGATGCGCAGCCTATCCAAGATAAGGGAGAGGCTAAAGTTGAAACCTCTCAATGTCAAACATTAGAGGATATGAGTAATGTAATTAAAACTTTGTCAAATAAATTGATTAAATTAGAGTTGGAAAGTAAGAATTCTCAGAGGCAAGCACAACAGAATAGGAACTTTAATCCTCAGTATAGAAGACAACGCCTGCAAATTTTGCAGAAGGAGAGAAAAGATCAAGATCATATTCAAGCACCACTGTATATAGAAGCAGATCCTGATGAAATGCCAGAGCATTCTAGGGACCATGATGATCAGATTTCCACATTGTATACAGTAGACGAAAACGAACTAGGTGTTGAGGGAGAATAATATGAAGATGTTGAAACATATGCCACTTATGATGATAATGATATTGATGAGTATTGGAAGCAGTTTTATGAATTTATGCAAGAAGAACTACATAAGGAATATGACTTGAGATCAAGGAAAAGGTCTAGAAGTCAAGAAGATGAAGGTGAGCAGCAAGTTCCATCTCCCTCACAGAAGGCGACTCCAAAAGAACCACAACCTACAAAACAATTGAATAAAGGAAAGCAACAACAGAATACAAGTAGAAAGAACCAAATGCTTTAAGGTGAGTCTTCTCAAGGCAAAAGTGAAAAAATTCCTTTAGAAGAACTTGTTTCCATTCCACAAGAAATTTCAGTCATGAAGAGAGGTGAAGATGAAAATGAAATGAATACTAAACAGGGTCATGTGCTTAGTCTAACAAAAGAATTAGAGATAATCAGAATTCAAGTGCCCCTCACAGAGTTAGTCAAAACACCAGTTTATCAGAGAGAGATTGCTGAGTTTATCAATCTAAGAGAGAATGTGAATGTAAATCACACTGTGAATCTAAAAGAGGATAAACCAATAGTGGTTTTTGGTCCACATGTGGAGGAGGTGGATTATTCAACCCCTCCTTTCTACATTTCTCTATTGATTCATGATTTCCTCTTGCACAATTGTATGTTTGATTCAGGAGCTTCACATAACCTTATGCCATTATTAGTGATGAGACAACTAAACCTACAAGTTACTAAACCTTACAGAGACTTGTATTCTTTTGATTCAAATAAAGTCAAGTGTCTGGGGGTCATTAAAGATATGATGGTGTCACTAGCCCAAATCCTAGCTAGAAGCTTGGTAAAGGATGTAGTGGTAGTGGATATCCCTGCTAGGTTTGGAATGTTGCTATCTAGGTCATGGGGAGCCAAATTGGGTGTTGTTTTGAAGCTAGATTTTACATATGCTGTTATGCCAATTTTTGGTGGGGAAGAATGGAGGTTGTACATAGAAACTAGATTTGTAAAAACAATTACAAAAAACAGAGCAAGTAATAAACCTGTATATAGTCAAGAGAAAGATGATTTTTCTTGCTTCATGCTGCATGACAATACAGAGTTGGCTGAAGATAACTAGAGGAAGTTTGCTTCAACCAATGTAAACACAGAGCTGCAAATAGAAGGGGTGTGGAAGTGCTTCTTTAATGGAGCCTATTCTAAGGAAGGAACAGGGGCTGGTTTCCTTCTAATTGCACTTGGAGGTAACATGTTCCCTTTTTATTTTAAATTGGAGTTCTAGCAACAAACAATGTGGCAGAATATGAGTCTTTGATCATTTCTCTGCAAATAGCAAAACAAATGGGATTCAAGTCAATTTTTGTCTTTGGAGATTCAGAGCTAATTATAAAGCAAATAAAGAGCCATTGTCAGACAAAACACCCTAGGCTTAGGGCATACAGAAATGAAGTGTGGGATTTGGTTGAGAACTTATTTGAAGCTTTCAACATTCAGTTCATTCCAAGAGATGGAAACCGATTAGCAGATTCTTTGGTTGTGGATGCTAGTACTTTTAGGCCTCCTATTAATCCAAAGCTAAGATATGAGGTTGAAATGAGGCACATGCCCTCTGTTCCTGATAATATAAAGCATTGACATATTTTTGAAGATGATCAACAGATTAAGGAATTCTTGACTAGGATTGAAGATTTTCAGGGCACAAAGATTGATTAGGATGAAGATGAAGCAACAGAAGGTGCGGAGGTAAGTGATTTGAAAAATTCTATAGTTGATCAAAAGATTATTCAATTGAAAGATAATACTCTACCAAGGGGACTTGTCCCTCTTGAAAGGCTTTTAAACTCCAATGATGTAGCTGTTAGTTCATAGAAAATTCCACAAGATGAGCAGATTCAAGATTACAATATTGGAACCCAAGAGGAGCCCAAGTTAGTCAAATTATTCAACGAAGTTCCACCTAATTATAAGGAGAAATATATTAAACCTTTCAAGGACTATGTTGATGTTTTTGCTTGGTCTTATGAGGATCTTAAAACATATTCAACACAAGATTCCCTTGAAAGAGGGGATTAAACCATTTAAGCAGAAGCTTAGGCAAATTTACCATTGATCGAGAAAGAAGTCAAAAAGTTGCTTGATGCCAAGATTATAGTTGGAATCAGACACTCTAATTGGGTGGCCAATTTAGTGCCTGTAAGGAAGAAGAATGGAGAGATAAGGCTATGTGTAGACTTTAGAAATCTCAACAGGGCTTCCTTGAAAGATAACTATCTGTTACATAAATGGATCACGTGATGAAAAAGGTAACAGGATCATTCAGGATGTCAATGCTGGATGGGTTTTCTGGGTATAACCAGGTGGATGTGGATAAAGAACATCAGAAGAAGAATGCATTCAAAACTCCTTGGGGAACCTTTATGTATGCTAGAATGCCTTTTTGGTTGATGAACGCAGGTGCTACATTTCAGATAGCTATGGACATTGCTTTTGTGGGAGATAATTTTGTAGTGATATACTTGGATGACATCACTATTTTCTCTACTAATGAGGAGCATCTGGACCATCTAAAAAAGATTTTTGAGAAATGTAGAAGATTTGGGCTTTCCTTGAATCCTAAGAAGTCCATTTTTGCTCTGGAGGAGGGCACACTGCTGGGGCACATTGTTTCTAGAGATGGAGTGAAGATAGATCCAACAAGGGTGCAAGAAGCGCAAAAAATACCTTTGCCCAAGAGTAAGAAGGATATTCAAAAGTTTCTGGGAAAGATAAACTTTTTAAGGAAGTTTGTGTTCAATCATGCAGAAATTGTAAGAGAAATTACTAATATGTTGAAGAAAGAGAATGAAGTGCATTGGACCAAGGAATCTAGAGAGTCATTCTCCATGATTAAAGAAGCATTACAAGCTGCTCCAATCCTAATTAGCCCTGATTATCAAAATCCTTTCCAATTTTTCTCATTTGAATCACCTAATTCAATAGTTGTTGTCTTGTTGTAGAAAAATGATGAATAAAAGGAGCAACCAGTTGCTTTCTTTAGCAAGATTCTCAGAGATGCTGAACTAAAGTATAATATTATTGAAAAATAGGTATATGCCTTGGTAAAAGCCCTAAAGGCCTTCAGGTCTTATGTACTACAGTCACAGATCATTTCTTATGTACCAAATGATGCAGAAAAGGATGTCTTAGTCCAAAGCGATGTGGAAGGCAAAAGAGGAAAATGGATAGCGAAGATCCAAGAGTATGACTTGGACATAAAGCCCACAAAGCTGGTGAAAGGGCAAGGATTGGCAAAGAAGCTGACAGAGTCAAAATTTCAAGCATTGGGAATCAACTTGTTGACACCTGTGAATAAAGGAGTAATTGAAGAAGGTGAAGAAAATGCAGACCTAGGTATGAAGATCAGTTATAAGTTTTTATGTTCAAAATGGTACAAGCACATAGTCCATTATTTGTGTTTTCTCTCTTGTCCTCAATATTTGTATAGAACAAAGTATAGAGCATTAAAGATCAAAGCACAACCCTATGTGATTGTTGAGGGCAGATTGTATTGGAAGGATCCCGTAGGAATTTTGTTGTTCTGTTTAACAGAGGATGAATTTACAAAGACCATTAAGGATTATCATAAGAATTTATGTGGAGGACATTATAGTTGGAAGGATACTGCACATAAAATCCTCCAGGTAGGGTTTTATTGGCCTACTCTATTTGGTGATACATATAAGTTTGACCGAAGCTGTCAGAAGTGTCAGATTTTTGCTGAGAGGAGGAGGTTAGCTCCCTTTCTTTTGATCCCAGTCTTCATAGAAGAACCATTCAGACAATGGGGACTGGACTTTGTTCGAGAGATTAACCCACCTTCAAGTGGACAACACAAGTGGGTTCTCACAGCTACTAATTATTTCACCAAGTGGGTAGAAGCTATACCTACTAAAAGGGCAAATGACCAGGTGGTGATGAAGTTCTTAGAGGAGATGATTATTAGCAGATTTGGATGCCTTGTCAAAATCATAACAAACAATTCTCAAGTCTTCAATTCAAGTAAGTTTATTACTTTTTTTCAAAAGTATAATGTTATTTTATCCCATTCAACAACTTATCATCCACAAGGAAATGGATTAGCTGAATCCACTAACAAGACTTTGATGAAGATCCTTAAGAAAACTATTGCAGAGAACCAGAAAGACTGGGATTCTATGTTAAAATTTTCTCTATGGGCTGCTAGAGTGACTACAAGAAGGTCCACATGCAAATAACCTTTTTAGTTAGTGTATGGAACTCAAGCTCTGTTCTCAAGTCAGCTTTTGAAGCCTGTAATTGCGATGATTCAAGAGGCAAAAGAAGAGCCCAATGCTCTGATAAGAAGAATGAATAAGGTAGTGGAGTTGAGTGAAAAAAGGAATAAGGTAAGAGACAACTTGATTACGTATCAATCAAAGATGAAGAGTATTTTTGACAGAAAAGCCAGAGAGATTGATTTTAAAGTTGGAGACCTAGTATTAAGGTGGGATACTAGAAGAGAAGATAAGGGCAAACATGGAAAGTTTGATCCTCTCTGGTATGGTCCATTCAGAATTATAGAAGCACAGACAAATAATACATTCTTCTTGGAGAATCTTGATGGTGAATCTTTACAGCTGCCTATCAATGGGCAGTACCTCAAACATTACTTCCATTTCTGAAGCACAAACATCCTGTGTACAAATTCCATAGAAGTTTAATTGGCTCAGCAATATGTGACTCCATGCCCGAGGTGAAGGCACTCATCTCCGATTCTTAGTGCTTCTGTGGCAAAAGCACTATCCCCAGGTGGAGCCAGATGTTGTAGCATCCATTGTCCTTTTAATTTTATTTTCAGTTTTATTACAAAAATAAAAAAATCAAATATTATGTTGTAGTGGAAATAAGGAGAAAATTGGAAATTTGAAAGAAATAACTTATTTTATTTTATTGACAACTTTGAATTTGAGAAACCCGCGAGAAGATCTGATCCGTTCTCTTGCAAGGCAACAGATCCGACGACAATCGCGTGGGTAACTAGAACGAAGTTTATTTCGGAAATCGGACGCGAGGGTGTACGAAATGCAGTTTAATCCATTGAAGTCAGGATCAATTGCAGCTGTCCATTGAAAGGGACAAGATCCGATGGATCTTTCGTTGAAAAGTAATCAGATTTTATTTTTAAAATCGGACCCGATAAATCTTTAACTGGTAGTTTTATTTCTTATCAGGTCTGTGTGGGAGTCAAAGGGTTGTTGAAAAAACAGACGCGATAAGTTTTTGTTCGATAGGTTTAAAGTTTCGTTGAGTTCCAAGGGATCAGACTGTCCATTGAATGGGTGATCGAATGATGATCACGCACAACTCAGGTGGACGCGATAGGTTTATGAACCAGAGTTTTAATTCTTTTGAGTTCCGTGGTAACCGAAGGTTTACCATATTTCACGTAAATCAACCGATTTAGCTGTTCTAGAAAAATAACCAAATTTAGAGATGTTAAAGTGTAGTGTGTTGTGTTAAAATAGTTTAAATATTATCAGAACATCTACAGATAAACTTCATCAACAATCAAGCCACATATATGAACAGTGAACAACCGTCATTAGTTTTCTAAATTTTGTTACTTCTTGTTATCTTATTTTTTTGAGAATTTGGTGTCTTTTACCCTCTAATGTAATATTTTGTAGTGATTTTTACTTTAGATAGTTAGTAGATAGTTAAGCAGTTTTAGTTTTGGTGATTACCAAATGTCTCATAATGTATTAAAAGATGAAAATTTATAGAGAAAGGGTTCGAACTTTGGAGAACCTGGAAACTAGGCCATTGTATTCTTGATAAAACTGTTGATTAATGAAAGAATCAGAAGTTTTCCACACATTGTTGGGTATGATTTTGTGACTTCTCTGTTATGTGTTATCAAATGTTTCTTCCTTTAAGTATGGTAATGGAGCTTCAGGTCTTTATTTTCTTATGTAAATGAAGTTAAAATCCCTTAAAAGAGTGCTCCTATACTTGAAGTTCCTACCTCTGCAATTCTTCTAAGTTACAGATAGTAGTTTTCATGTAAGACAACATATTATCTTTAACTTCTCCAAGTGTCACAAATAGTAGTTTCTGTGTAAAACATCATATTGTCAATGACTTCTTAAAGATTTCTTCATTCAACATTTATATTTAGCAATCAAATGGCATTCTGAGATTTTCATGTCACCTAAGTATTGAAGGTTTAAAACCATGTCTTTCAGGTCCTTCATTTGAGAATACAACAAACAATTAAGTGACAAACAAGTGACAATAATTATAAACATTAATGTCTTAAGCACAATTTCTACATAAATAGGAAATTGGTTTCTTAAGGGACAACATTACCTATGCCTACAAACACACATGTAAGCAAATAATAATAAATAAATAAAAATCAAATGAATATAATGCGTACATGAAATGTGTTTGTTGTTTGTTATTGTAGTTGACTTGTTGCAACATCAAATACCTAGACTCCACACTCTTGATATAGACCTAGACTCTATGCAAGACTATATACAAATTTGACTATATACAAATTTGACTACATATGCTAGAGAAATCCTCAACCAACCCTTATGATAGTTCTTGAATTCTACTTATAATCAACCTAAGACTAGACTCACAGACTTAGAGACAACAAAACAAGGAAAACTACACAAACACTAAACTAGTGACAGATTTAGACATTGATGAGGTTCTAATATTATAACACAATAGAACAATCCTACAACCATCCACACAAAATAACATAAAAAACGTACCTATCATGTAACATTCGAGACTGACTGTGGAACCCTTTTGTCACGTAAAAATACAATGTTGCATCCAATATACTGACTGTGATATATCATATCATTGTGGCATCAAGAACTTGTTTGAAAGACATTATCGTGGCATCAAGGATGGATTGTGGAACATCACCATCTCACAACGCTAACACACAGGTTCCTAATTGCAAATCAAAGATCGATGATGATGGCCTACCTGGATTCCAACGCTAGTACTTGTAGAAGAATTGTCGCTCCCGTTCCTTTGCTCCGGCTCGTCACAATCCCCCATGATCCTCGTGAACGGACACCTGCACATGCAAAGAACGACACAAATACAAGCATAAAATCCAATAGATGCAACTATATATCAGTCAGAAAAGATATAACTCAATCATCATTATAAAGACACATGAGTGGAACCATAATGATAGTCGTATATTAATGAGTAAAAACAGAGAAAGATACAACCAAGGTTCTGACGTTGAACCTATTCTCTGACTGGGCAAGCAACTACATACGCCTTGCAAAAGACCTTCTCTCTCTTAGGATTCCGACAGCATAACCTCCCTATGCTTCACAATTCTTATTATCACTCTAGCATTACTTCAGCACTCACAAAGACTCTAGCAAAACTAGCTTGTTTAATGCATGAGGACAGTCATTTATAGATGGAGAAGGGAGGGAGATACAATGTACCAGGACGCCCATTGTGGATTGGCATTATCCCTGAAAAGCCATTGAGGATAGTTGTCATTAGTTGTCATGATGACTCTCGACCTCTATCCTGTGGATTTTTCCCTCAAGGAACTTCATGAAAAGAGAGGAAAAAACGTATGGGTGCGCGCTGGCCAAAAATCATTACCAAATTTAGGTGGCGCGGGTGTTGCTCTAGGACAGAGCGCCAATGGGCGCGCCCCCTTTTGAGGATCTGAGTCATTGGCGCGGGTAAGACACTGGGTACCTGCGCCAATGGAAAA
>APFE030400255.1:35974-48368 GCA_000404065.3 Pinus taeda | reverse complement strand
CAATATTACTTTGAGAGGTTAATAATGTAAATGAACTATAGCTCTACCAAATTTCATGATATGGAATATCATTTTGTCTTCCGAGAATGCATGAAATTCAGACACAATAGCTAGACTGTTAATAGACCATATGCATATAGTTTCTTTGAAAATATATCGTATCCAGTGATAAACAAAAACATCAGCATTTATCTTTCCTTTTTCATATGGAATTGCTATTTGTATAATGTATCCTTCCCAATTTGTTATTCCAGGAAATTGCTTAATTCCATTTCTGTCCATGTATTTTTCTATACACTTTAATGCATTATTGCATTGGAAAAAGTTTTTGTAATTATGACTTTAAACAAGAAACAAAATTCCCATTCTCCATTAATTCAAATATTGTTTGAAAATAGCTTTCACCGTAAATACTCTTGAATCCGAAAAATCTCTTAACCATATAACTACCCATTCTTTTATCTATCCACATCCGTCGATGATTAGTTTTTTCATATGTTGTTATATTTATTATAGTTTCATGATCATGTCCCATAGAAAATTTTTTCTTGCAGATGAGTGATTTGAAATTTTCCGAAATTGAATTCTCATCATGGAACCATTGGGAATCATTATTGTCATTAGACCAAAACCTGCATGTGTTAGTCAATGATCGCAGCGCCAGAGATAAGGATCCACGAGAGGCAATTATTCCATGTTGCGAAACACATTGGGAGCATTGGTTTATCCAATGTCCAACAATCTCCCCCCCCCCAACACGAGTCAAGTGTGTATCGAACTCGTGACCTACGCTCTGGTACCACTTGTTTGGAATCACGATTTTTGTTATACCAAAACCTGCAGGTGTTAGTCAATGATCGTATTGCCAAAGATAAGGATCCTTTAGAGGTGATTAGTCCATGTCATGAAACACAATGGGAGCGTTGGTTTATCGAATGCCCAACATGAACAATATGTAGTAACTTTCTTCACACAAATTTGAAAAAATGCAAATAGTTTTTTATCATTGTCTTTAACAAAAGTCTTATGGGAATTTTCAACCAATTCGATAACTAGTGTATACAAAATATGTCTCCCTAAATCCCTCTTTCCTCCATAGCAACAATATGTGAATTTTATTTTGTCATCCTTTATAGGCAAACATTCAGGCTATCTACACCATGCATATATATTAATGCATATATATTCAGTTTGTGCTCATAAGATAGTATGGATTCAGTCTTCCCTTCATGTAAGCAATTCCTGAAATGTTATATTTTTCCTTCACGCAATTTTGTTGACGTTTATCTAAAATGCAACAAAGTTCGCATACTATCGAATAGGAAATCTCCCACCTCATATGCAAAATTGTTCCAACGAAATAGATTATGATGCCTTAGTATTGCATCTGGACCATTTCTTTCTATAGAAAACAAATGCTTCTCCATCAATATAACAATCACACTTCAAATGTGCTTGTTCATCATTTCTTTAGCAATTACCTTTAAAAAAAGTTGAAAGAGTATTGTAATTTCACTATGAACTATTTCCTAAGAACAAGCATAATATAAACAATGTACAAGAAAACATGTAAAACGATACAGATATAATTGATTTGCCTAAAACTCTTGTATATGAATGAGGTAAAAAGACACAAAACCAATCAGCCATAACGTACCTGATACAGATATCATAAAATCTGTGTTTGTTTTCAAAAATAGATATTGTGTACAATTCTTATGCTAACAAGGAAAGCACATAATTCTCAGAATAAGAGTATTGATTCTAATAACAAGAGAAAAAAAAATTGTAATAACAAGAATGCATCCCCAAAAAATAAATGCATGATCAACACCAGGCCAATGCAATTACCGACATGTTAGATTTTAAAATTATTCCACAACAACTTTATAAAACTCAAAACATTTGATTTAGGTTTCATAGGATAAAGAGAAAGTTATTTTTTTTGTTATTATTATTATTATTATTAATAATATATCACAAAAGCCTCAAAAAATTAGACCTTTTGATTTATGATGTTGTACCTCTGAGATAGTAGTTGGTCAAGCTACCAATGCTAGAGCATCTAAAATAATTGTTTTGGGGGGTTTTTGGTTTAAATTTATGGAAGACCAATGAATGAAGACAGATGCAGAATTGAAGTAATAAATCCTTTGGGGTATATTAATACTTCAGCAAGGGATTGCTATAAAGCATTACATATTGATATAGATCAAAATAGTGGTGACTAGAAGACAACAAAAAATATGATTATCACAATTTCTAGACTATAAAATAGAACAATCAAAAGTTGGAAAACCTCCTAAACTATGTTTCAGAGATTCAAGTTAGTATACTTAATGCATACACAAGATGCTAATGATTTATTGATTAGATGGGATTAGCTGCACAAACAGTTGCATTAATCCAGTCTCTTAATAGATGATCACTTCAGGAGCTTGTAGGAATCAATTGAAACTCTAATTGTCCCTACCTAGATATCTCTGCAAGTCATAAGCATATGAAGAAAGACATAATGATTGAAAAATTGGAAAAACTTACAAGATAACACAAACTGTGCAAGACCATATTCAGAATCCTTTGCTTTGTATTAAGGTTCTAGAAAGATTTAGTACATCAATTTTCTGCAAAAGCTTCCTTCAAAGGTGGCTTCCAGGTTCAAAGTAGCATTAACAGTCAAAAACTTTACAAGCAATGAGCTATGAATCTTCAACTCCGAACCATTTACAACTCAGGAAAGGAATTTTTTATACAATAATTAAATATCAAATATCATAAAATTGTTTAAGATTTATTTAAGGAAAGGAAAAGATCTTCATGGCAAGAAGATAGGGGTAGCTATTGAACTGCTTCTTGCTATCCCCTTTATTCAAGTTGTGCTGGCCTCAGTTGTCTAATATTTTTCCCCTTTAGTTGAGCAATTGTTTGAATCCTTCACACTAGCCGATTGCTTCTTTTAACCTTTAATCTGATATATTTTCAAATCTGTTTAAAATGCTTTTACTCTGGCTTAATGACCTTTAGTGTGATCACTTTTACCCTTACTATGCAATTCGGATTTTAACTGTGTTTTTCAATAGTATATCGCCTTGTATTTTATGCTACAGGCTGAAGTGATTTGACATGGTCATCATATTTGTCTTCAAACTATTATTCAGGTTTTTATTTGTAAGTCTAAAACAGTAATCTTCCAACCTGCAAAAACATAAAATTGTTAATAAAAATATGGCGATAAAGGAGGTCGTAATGGCTTTGTTGAGGCTTGAAAGGTTATCAGAGGAAGTCTGGGGCATATGAGAGGCTAAATGATGGCTTAAATGGGCCGCAGAGGCAGTATTGGGTTGAGTTGTGTTTAAACATGCAAAATAGAGAAAATGGTCTTTTTTGTTTAAATGGAGAGAAACAGTCTTTTTTTTAATCATCGAGAAAAAAATGAATAGTGACAGAAAGCGTACGGAGGGATTAATAAAGGCGCGAATGGCTTAAACCATGATTAAAACATGATCAGTGTTAAAAATGATGGTTTTGGGTCATTTCCGTGTTTAAACTGAAAATCGATTTTACACAGAGAATCTTTGAAAATCACATATGCTGGACTTGAATTTTAATGGAATTGGGCAAATAAATGATATCGGGTCTGGTTTCAAATTGGATATCGCAGTCGGAGTGGGCCGGGGTAAGTGCTTCGCAAAGGCATATAATAATGGGTGGGTGCGATTGGAGATAGCCTGCAATATATATATGGGTTGGGTCCGTATCCCTATCGGAGTCAGGAATCGCAAGAGGAGGAGGTTTATTGCTTTAGCGGGACTGCAATGGAGGGGCGGACATGAAGTGGTATGGAATATGGTATATATTAGCATCGGGTCCATATCTCATCGCAATCGAAGATCATAATGGGCAAAGGTTTATGGTATAGCAAGAGACTGCAGTGAGGCGGATGCGATACGTTATGAAATATAACATAAAACTGGTCGGTTCCGGGCTTACCATCACATATCACAATCGGTATTTGTAATGAGGGGAGGGTTATTTATATAAAGGACTTTCAACCCGGTGATGTGATATTTCATATAATACATAGTTTTATTGCAAAATTACTATATATGCATATTTTAAAATGCCCTCGGTCCACTGATTTGCGATGTGATATGTTTATTGCATAGTTTAATTAATAAAACTATGCTATATGCATTGTTTAAAAGGCCCTCGGTCCACCAATGTGATATTTGTGTAGAATGCAATTTCTAATGAAACTTAAGGGTTTTCGGGGTATTTTAAATAAATGGAGCTATTATATATGGGAAATGGAAAATATTAAGGGTTTAAATACATATGTTAATGTTAATGTAGAATATAGTGGAAAAGGGAAAATATATGAAATATAAGTGGAAAAGAGGAATAACACTAAATATTATGTTTTTCAATGAATCATTTGACTTTTCATATATGCATAATACCTAGGATAAAACACCTTTTGTGTTTTTTTAGGAAAAGAGGGATTTTATATGGTAAAAAGGGATTTTTACATAGGGTTTTACTTTTCCTAGGTAAAAAATATTTTTACCATAGGAAAAGGGATTTTTAGTGGAAAATGGATGAAAATGAACTGCATGAAGGAAGGAAGGGGAAATTAGTAAATATATGGATGAATGATGAGGAAAGTTAAGTAATTTATCTTTTGTAGACCTCCATTTTCTTCGTGTAACTGCCTCATGGACATAGAAACATGATAAATGTACATTCTCTCCAATCAATCATTAAACTTCTGCAACCTTTCTCTACTTACCCTTTGCTTACCCTATCATTTTTTATTCACTTAACGGGTGCATTTAAGCTAGCAAACCCTTATCCTTTCTTCTTATTTAACGAAAACAAACTATCTAAATCTACCCTTATAACTTCCAAGGGCTCAGATTAAACTGATGAACACCTTATTATTCTCTACCTAACTAGTGATCTACCAAGATTAAATAGTTTGGCCAGATCTTTATTCTCCATCTATAACATCAAATTTAAAGAATGAAGCAAGCAAGATTAAACAGTTTGACTGTCATGGGTTGGGGAAATTAAAACAAGCTACACACAACTATTATTTTGTAGAAAAAGTAGTGGCATTTGGACTTGCTCACTTTCAGAGTTTATTTGTTTTATTTCTACCTAACATTTTCTTTTTTCCTTTATTTTTTTAGAGCAACTACCTTAAAATTTTCTTTGATATGAACATCATCATCAAAATATTTTTTTTAACTAACATTTTATTCACTATTGTTATGTCCATATCCTAACTTAACATTTTTTGAAATATTCTATTTGTTGGAAATAATACTAAGAGGGGGGGTGAATCAGTATTATCAAGTCAAATAATCCTTTTCAAAAATAAATTGTATACACTACTTTATTTAATTCAACCCGCGTATATATGCAAATATTCAGAGGTAAACCAGCGTACACAGAGCAAACTTTTAATTTAATTAAACTTTCAGATGATGTTGGTTAATCTGAGATGCAGCATCAAATAACCAATAACCAGAGACAGTAAAACAGAGTAGAAAGACAATCACACACAAGAACACCAGATATAAGGTGGAAACCCAATGTGGGCGAAAACCACCTGCTACAATTCGTCTCTATCTTTCTTTAAAATTAGAAACTTCTGTTTACAATGTACTGGTGCAGTCCTTTACTAGTACGCAGGCTGCAACCTGCAGAGAGCTACAACTCTCTCTCGTTTTCCAGCTTTCCTGGAAGGGAGCTACAACCCCCTTAGCTCTTGCACTCAGCCAAGATTACTAGTACGTAGGTGGTGGCCTACGAGAAGGCTAACAACCTTCTCTTCTTCTAGGGACCACGTTTCAACAATTTTCAGAACGGATCCATGAACATCAAACAGTCATCAAGAAATATTACATCAACCCAAATCCTTCTACCAACTAGAATCTGAAGTTAAAGTAGATACTCCTCTGCCAGCTTACCCAAACAACAAGTACTTAAACCACACAACAGAACCCAGAACACAGCAGCAAATAAGCAGAAACACTAGATTCACAAAATTAAAGCCAATATACGCAATTTCCAAACAGTGCAACTTGCGGTGCATATCATCTCGTATGGAACAAACCTGTGTAATACGTGCCTATTACTTTCACCTAAAATGCGTGTATACCACCTCGCTTATGAACCTGCGTACAAATCATAAAAGAACACACACTCTTCCAGATATTCAACAACTAATTAACCCAGATTATCAGACTTATAGATCAGACAAGCGCCACATCTAGTAGATCAAAATCATACAAAGATACTATCATTCAGGCTTAAAGATTATGACCCATGAATAGAACTTATCCTTCCTTTTGCGCTAAGGTTCCTCCTTACTTCAGATCCAGATCTGCATCACCACCTAATATACCAGCTCTAGCAGTTGGTCAGATCTTCAATAATAATTCAGATGGTAATTTGTCACAAGATCTCCTTCCTCTTTTATAGTATTAGGACTTCCCCAATACCATGGTCCAAAACCATAACATTTCAATACCATGAACCCAAAACTAGGGATCGACACATCTGATGAGACGCCATGGTCCAAAACATAGGTTCAAGTTCCAAGATCTAACTGCCATGGACCAAAAAGATGATCACCAACATATACGTGCTTTGTAATGTATAACCCGCGTGTATACACGCCTTAGTCTAGATGAACCTGTGTATATGAATTTTTCTACTTTCTGAGTGCCTGAACTGAGATCTGTTACCAAAGAAGGTTGCCATCAAGGACAACACCTATGCCATAGCCCCAAACCTGTGCCATAATGCCAACAATCTCCCCCTTTGGAAACTTGATGGAAACACCAAGATCCAAGATCATTCTCCCCCTTTGTCATCAAGGGCAAAGGGTTGTGCTCCCCCTGAGTACATGCTGAAATCTCTGTCCTGCAGTGCTGACCATGCTCCCCCTGACTGTAGGCAAGGTTTGCAAAAAGATGTTCTTTAAGAAGAACCAAGACTTATGCAACAATACAAGACCTTCCTATCACCAAAAGACTTAGTACAGATATCCATCACCCAACAAAGTGGGGATCATCCATCCAACCGAGTGGAATACATCAGAAATTTACATATGATGACCAAATACATTACTTCTTCATCCCAGGCATAGTGGGGAAACCAATATAGGCCGTTACATGACCTTGACATCATATAAGAAAGAGATACATGACATAGAGACGAATATTTAAAAACATGACTTATAAAAGTCATCAGCAACTGATAGCAGTAGCAACTGACAATCATCATTCAGAACAGCAACCAAGATTTCCTTCTGTTCTCCTTCTGCCTTTGTTCCACCTGAAGTCAACAATAGCTATGAACTAGAACCAAAAGCTTCTAAAATAATGCCAACAATGCATAATTAGAAGATTATCTACTCCCCCTGAACCTGTGCCGGATGGTCTCTGTCAGACCCACATCAGATTATCTTCAACCAGAGCCTGCTCCTTCTGATATCCATCAAGCCTCCATATACGCTACTTTCTCTGTACAGACCGGCGTATGTACGCGGATACCCTTTATCCAACACACGTACACCCATTTTCTCTGAAACTGATAAGATTTAACAGCAAGATGATACATCAACAACTCCTAGCTTCTGTCTAAGATATTCAAAGGTTTCCCTGGGCAGTGGTTTGGTGAAAATGTCAGCAACTTGTTCCTTAGAAGGAACATACTCCAATTTGACCTTTTGTTCCAACACTTGCTCCCGAAGAAAGTGATACTTGATCGGTATGTGCTTGGTTTTTGAATGCATGATAGGATTTTTCGAAATGCTGATTGCACTTGTATTATCACATAAGATGGGGATAGGTGGTGTACAAGTGATTTGAAAATCCTGTAATGTCTGCATCATCCAAAGGAGTTGAGTGCAACAAGATGCAGCTGCTACATATTCTGCTTCAACTGTAGATAAGGCAATCAAACTCTACTTCTTGCTGAACCAGGATACTAATCTGGAACCCATAAAGAATGCTCCACCACTTGTGCTCTTCCTGTCATCCACGCTTCCAGCCTAATCTGCATCTGTATAAGCATGAAGTGTGAGATCTGTATCTCTAGGATACCATAAGCCATAATTTTGAGTCCCTTGAAGATATTTGAAGATTCTCTTCACTGCTTGAAGATGAGTTTCCTTTGGATTTGCCTGAAATCTTCCAACTATTCCCACTACATGCATAATGTCTAGTCGGGTACCTGTCAAATAAAGTAGGCTTCCAATCATAGATCTGTAGGTTGGTTGATGCACTGCTGCTGATTCATCATTTTTACTGAGGCTACATCCTGTGACCATGGGTGTACATACTGGTTTTGCATCTTCCATGCCATATTTCTTCAAAATCTGCTTGAGATACTTCGTTTGAGACAAGAAGATCCCTCCTTCTTTTTGTTGGATTTGTAATCCAAGAAATTATGTCAGTTCTCCAAGCAAGGACATTTCGAATTCTTTCTGCATCACCAAGGCAAAGCTTTGACTCATAGCTTCTTCATTGCTGCCAAAGATAATATCATCTACATACACAACAAGGATTAGCAATTTGTCATTTTCAACTTTTATATAAAGATTGCTATCTGCTGATCCTTTTGAAAAACCTTGTTGATGAAGATATTTATCCAAACGATAGTACCAATCCCTTGGAGCTTGTTTGAGCCCATAGAGAGCCTTTTTCAATCTGCATACAAGATTTGGATCATTTCCAAGAATGAACCCATCTGGCTGTTCAATGTATACTTCTTCTTCCAAGTCTCCATTCAGAAAGGCTGATTTCAAGTCCATTTGAAATACTTTGAAGTTTTGAAAACTTGACAGAGCAAGGAACATTCAGATGGCCTCGAGTCTTGCAACAGGAGCAAAGGTTTCTTCAAAGTCTATTCCTTCTTGCTGCGCATACCCTTTACAAACAAGTCTGGCCTTGTTTCTAATTACTTCCCCATTTTCATTCAACTTGTTCTTGAAGATCCATTTTGTCCCTATGACATTCTTATCTTTTGGTCTAGGGACCAACTCCAAAGTGTTGTTCTTTTCAATCTGCTCAAGTTCTTCATCCATTGCCTTGACCCAACTTTCATCTTTGCATGCTTCTTTTATATTTTGTGGTTCAGTGGAGGAGAGCAAAGCCAAATAGCTTGAGGTATCTGCAATTGTTCTTCTAGTTTGTACACCTGCTTCCTTTTGCCCCAAAATCTGAGATTCAGGATTATTCTTCTGAACATACCTAGATGGAGTCTTCTCTTCAATCCTTATCTGTTCCTCTGGTGCCTCTTGAGGTTCATCTTCATTATCTATCTGATTTGGAGAGTAGCTTTCATCTTCTTCGATATCTTCATGATTTACTTCCTTAGGGATGTATCCTTTTTCATCAATCACTACATCAATACTGTCAACAATTCTTCCGAGTCTTTTGTCATAACACTTGTATGCTTTGCCGTAGGGAGAATATCCAAGGAGAATTCCTTCATCAGCTCTGGGTTCAAGTTTGCCAAGCTGTTCATCAGTATTCCTAATATAGCATTTACTCCCAAAAATTTTGAAGTGCTTTACCGAAGGAGTTTCACCATACCAAAGCTCATGCGGAGTTTGAGTGCTGTTTACTCTGACATTAGTTTTGTTGAGAATAACTACCACAGCATATGCAGCTTCACCCCAGAAGGTTGCGGGAGTTCCAGATTCATCAAGCATAGCACGAGCCATTTGTTGGATAGTTCTGTTCATCCTTTCCGCTACCCCATTTTGCTGAGGAGTCCTAGATGTAGAAAATTCCCTTCTTATTCCATGTTGTTCACAGAAATCAAAAAATTCATTTGAGGTAAACCCCCCACCTCTGTCGGACCTGAGACACTTAATTTTGTAGCCTGATTCATTTTCAGCCAAGGCTTTGAAAGATTTGAATTTTTCAAATGCTTCGTCTTTGTGTTTCAAAAGTCCTAACCAAACAAACCTGGAGAAATCGTCAATAAATAATATCAAGTATTCTTCTCCTCGAGGCAACCTTTTCCTGAATGGACCACACACATCTATATGCACTAGCTCCAGAGGCCTACTGGCTGATCCTTCCTTCTCAGGGAAGTTAGTTCTAGTTTGCTTCCCAAACTGACATGATTTGCATATGGTGTTGTCTGGTATTTTGATGTCTAGAAGACCACGAACTGCCTGATACTTACATGCTTTCCTTATTTGAGAAAAGCTTAGATGCCCCAATCTTCGGTGCCATAACCAGTGTTCATCATTCTTGCTCAGATAACATTATTGTTCTCCTTCTTCAAATATGTATAGATTGTTTGGAGTTCTTTTGCCTTTGATTACTGTTCTTCCTGTATCAAGATCACGAACCCTACACCCATCTGATCGAAATATCACCTCGGTCCCATTATCACACATCTGACTGACACTCAATAAATTATGCTTCAAACCATCAACATACAGAACATTACCAGCTTTGACATCCTCCTTCAACTGAGCAATGCCTTTTCCTTTTATGGCCGCTGGGGTATCATTTCCAAAAGAAACTTTCTTTCCTTTTTCTAAAGCAGTATATGATTCAAGTTTTTCTTTATCACCTGTCATATGCTTCGAACATCCACTTTCAATGTACCATTGATGTTCTTGCCCTTCTGCATATAAGGCTATCCCACATCTGTCCGGTTGTGGTTCCTTTATTCTCCATGTTTTGGCACTTGGGATTTGTTCCTTTTGAGTTGTCTTCCAAAACCTGCTCCTACATTCAGAATCTTCATGACCAAAATTATTGCAAATAGAACATTCAATTTCACTTTCAAGGGCGGAAAAGTTGTTATAGGTCCTCTTCATGATTTCAGGCATACTTCTGTGTTGCATACTTCTTTGTTTTTGAGCTTCTCTAGTCATGATAGTCTTATAGGAAACACATTGAGTTGCTTTGTGACCAAAGTTATGGCAAGAGAAACATTGGCCATTGAAAAAATTCCTGCGACTATCATCCAACCGATTATAGTTTCTACCGCCATCCATTCTTGAAGAAAATTGGGAAGATTTTACCTGTGGCTGATTGTAGCTTCTGTTTGTCCTTAAGGTAGCATGCCCCCGATTTTCTTGATAGTCTTTGTCAGTCTTTGAAGAAAGCTGTCCCTGATTTACCTGATGACTTCTATTAGGCCATTGCTCACTCCTTCTAGTTGCATCAAGATAACTTTTAGAGGTGGAAGCTTGAGATGCTTCTCCATTATACCCCAGACCTGTCTTGATTACAGGAGAACGCTGCACACTGATAATCTCATCCAGAGTTTCAGATCCTTTAACAAATTTAAGATTAAGAGCCTTTGTATTCTCAATTTCTTTTCTAAGGCCAACAATTTCACATTCTATTTTCTCAAGATATTTTTCTTTTTCATCCAGATGAGTTTGCAGAGTATTATTGATCATATTGCTTTCTTCTAAACATCGCTTGAGATTAAAAATCTCATCATAAAGTTTGTCCACATCTATAGCATCCATATAATCTTCATCTTCAAAGGCCATTAAAAGTTTATAGCGATTACCTTGTTCATCTTCATCGCTATTAGATAGTCCATCACTGTCTTCATGAGTGTAGTAGCTTTTCTTATTTGTATTCTGTTTCCTGTTCCATCTAACAGGTTCCTTCCCTTTGTCAATCTTATCCTTGTGAGGACATTTTGCAGCATAGTGACCTACTCTTCCACAAGCAAAGCATTTGAATGGTAACTTACCTCTGAATCGTCCAGTGCCCCGTTGAAGCTTTTTGACAAAATTTGATTCCTCTTCTTCTTCCGATATGTGTCCAGACTCATAGTAGTCACCTTTGCCAGAAGCCTTGAAGGCAGCTTCTCTCTTGTCTGATGGTCCTCCTTTCCTCATTTCATAAGCAGTTAGAATTCCATGCAGCTGTGACATTTTAAGATCTTGAAGCTTTTCCTTTTCTTCTATAGCTGAAACTTTAGATTCAAACCTAGGGGACAAAGATCTTAAAACTTTTTCAACTACAACAGCCTCCTTTACTTCTTCACCCAAATTTTTCATGCAATTAACAATCTCATCTACACGAAGAAAATAGTTAGCCACAATTTCATCATTGTACATCTTAAGATTTTCATACTGAATTCTGAGGGTTTGAAGTTTTGCTCGTTTTACCTGCTCATCTCCTTCATAGCTCAGAACAATCTTGTCCCATATTTCCTTAGCTGATTTATACTGCATGACTTTGACAAATTCGGATTGTGATAGGCATCCCAAAAGAGTATTGACCGCCTTTGCATTCGTTTCATATTTCTTCTTTTCAGCCGGATCTGTGGGAGTTGATGCTGGAAAAGTATACCCTGTATCTATGATATCCCAAACTTCAGTACCCAG
>APFE030400255.1:0-14454 GCA_000404065.3 Pinus taeda | reverse complement strand
GCCTTGTTGTAATTCATTTTACATAAATGCGATTTTTCATAATGCTGATGTTAATGCTATCTCATCCTCCTTGAAGTTCAGACCATGATGTTATGAGAACATAGTTAAATGCAATCTCTATTGCCCCCCAAAAATGTGTTTAATGAATGTTGTTTTTTAGTCACTTTTCTAAAGAAATTGGTGTTTGTGTTTAATGAATGTTCTTTTTTTTTTAAAGTTAACTATGAAAAAAAGTTGGTGCTTTTTCAATATTAAGAAAGGATAATGGAAAATATGAATATTAATGATTATTTTATAAAGAGCAGTTGAGAGTGGAAATTAATTTTTGAGACAAATAAATTATTTCATAGAGCATTAAGTTTCATATAATTTTGGTAACAACATTTTATTGGAGGGCAAATTTCAATAATATTATTAAGAATTAGCAATAGATTTATCTTAACTTTGAATATATCAAGTTGTGAGATGAATGAAATCTCTAGAGGTGCATAGATTTACATCCTTAGAGATTTGATCCCTCTCATGCTTATGCTTGGTAGATTCAAAGTTAAGATGGATTATATGAAATCCTTGATTGTATTAGGGAATGCGTTTCTACCTTAGAATAAATTTAATTTATGAACATCTACAAGGAAAAAAATTATATAGTAGATAATGTATTGAGAGAGACAAAGATAGAGAGAGAGTGTATTCTTATTCCATTAATACGTTCTTCCTAATTCAAGGATTAACAAAGATTTCATGTTTAATATAAAGATGACATGTAACATTTTAAAAAGTACTAATAACAAAATTAATTCAATATGTGTGTGTAGAGAGAGAAAGAGAGATTGATTTGTAACATTTAAAAAAATATATTAGTAAATTGTGTGTGTGTGTGTGTCGATTGATCAAGAGAGAGATATATGAAACATTTTTAAAAATATTGATAGCAGATATAATTCCACATATTATACAAAATAAGTAAATATTTTATTTGTTGGAGAATGCAGTAGGGAAACTATTAATTCAATTTCTCCTTAACCTTAATAATTGCTTGTGAACTTTATTTAACTTCTTGTGTTTCCTTAGTAGATCTTTTTATCAAACAATTATCAAGAGCAAAAACAACAAAGACAATGGACATAAGTATTAGGCTCCAAGCCAGGGCAAAACCCCTCCAAGGGGAAAACCCATAAAGAATCTCTTCTCTTCTTATAGAATCTGCTTCAAATGAGAAAACCAAGACTCAAAACCCTAGACCAAGTCCTTCTCAAAGCACCAAGTTATCCCTCCAAGAAGCCCTTCCAATTAGGTCAAAGATCAATATTGCTTCAACCAACTTCAACTTTGGCCTTCAACTTTAAGTCTATAACTTCAGTCCCTTGGAACAATAGAAATACTTCTTTCTGACACATGAAAATCTTCCAAGAATCCCTTCCTCAAGTAAGACAATGTTTCCAAAGTCAACGAGAGTCAAATCTAGATCAAGACAATGTTTCAGCCCTCTTGCAACTTGTATATGAAATTTTCAGCCTTCAGAAACCCTAACATTCGCATGTGTGGACAAAAATAGATAGAAACTGTGTTTCCTTCTTTTGCTCGATCTTCTTCCTTAACTTATAGCCTTCTTCGCTCTTTTTTATTCCTTGATATAAAACTCTTCTTATTACAGATCGAATTGGTGACCAAATGAGGTCGAATCTACTTCTATTTATAGGCTTTTCTTGAGGTCAAATACGCTCCTTGAGACAGACTTGTCATTTCCAAGGCCGAATTGTGTTTGGAGGCTTATGGGACTTTCTAGACTTAAAATCAATACATTTTACATGTTGCAACTTGCCCAAAAGGGTATTATACAATTGATAAGGGCTCTCTTGACTACAGAAAAATATTCTTTTAACATGATAAACCATGGAAGCATGAAGAACATGCTTGACCTAGATTAAACAAAAAAATGGAGCATGAAACCCATGCTTGAAATAATATTTTCTTTCTTCTTTTTCTTGTAACATCAAATATACATAATGACATGAGTACATTGGCAATTATGAAGGTCGAAACTAGTTACATTTTCCAACACTCCCTCTTAACTAGGGAGGTATTCATAATTGTACACTCAGTACAAGATTATTCTCAAACTAACGAGTTATCATAAGAAGAGTCAGATTGGTAAGGCATTTTTAAGCATCAACATCATGATCAACATTGTCAACATAGTAAGGCCTTAACTTAACAAGCTTTTTCTTATACAAGAGCATAGTGATGGGAGGTTTTACATGAGATGTCCACTAGGTATGTCCTTTTAGGACTATTCTTATCTTAGATTCTCAATCCTCAAAGGATATTGGTCGTCTTCGACCACTCTTTTCTTGGATACCTATCTAATCCTCAAAGAGTGTTAGTTCACTTCCTATCTTAGATTTTGTATCCTCAAGGAAAACACATATGCTTATTCAATCTTCCATCCACCATTCTTTCTCCATGGCCTTCACTTAGACGTGCGGTTGTTATTTCTGGCCTAGTGCATGACACATGAAGAAGAGAATACAAATGTGATGTTTATCATCACTCCATCTCAACCAAAGAGGAGATCCCATTCCAACTTGATTTAGGGAATAAATATTTTCTCCTTCACAAATATTAAGGAGACATCATAATCCATCTAAATTAAAGGATATTTTTTCACTTCCTTTCAATTAGGAAGTCATAATCACAATATCTCTAGCTTGTTTCCATAAATGTATTAGCTACCCGTTCTTCATGGAGATAGTTGCATGGCTCCTTATTTCCTTTGTATCTCATCATATTGAGCTTCTTTCTTCTTGGATGTTGTAGAGCCACCTTCTTCATTCAATATTGTGATAGGATTCAAGCCATCAACCTTTCAAATCACTTTCCTCTAGTCATCATCAATGAAGGCATTGTATTGGGCCTTCCAAAATACAGTTAACCAAAGCTCCCTCTAAACATGAAAGTAATCTTCATGAACATCAGGTTATCTTCTTATACTGTTACCTTTAAATCCCAAGATGATGATGTAAACACCTTTAATTCATAAACCTTTAAGGAATACAAAAACCTTTCACTCAATCCATATGTTCTTTGAACTGAGTTCAACACCAACAATTGAACTTGCCTTGACTGTCATTATGCATTTCTGCAATATCTTTCCATGTAGCAAAACAATATGTCAACCAGATAACCGATATCAAAATATTAATATCAGATTTAGCTTATCATGATGCCCTCTCATGAAAGTATTAGCTTACTTTAGTCTTTCGAGATCAACATCCTCTCACATTATTCATCTCCATATTATACAAGAATACCTTTCCATGCATTCATCTTAATCTGGGTGCCCATGGATCGAAATTGATTACCAAGATATAATATCTTTCTTGGAGTTGTCATTGTTAAGTCCTTTTCTTTCTTCAAGAGACTATACTTGATGTTGATCAATATTTCCATATTTGTGTCATGCAATGAGAGAGTCTTGATCTCCATCCATTCCAAATCATATCAAATTCCTTCTTTTGAGCATCATGCAACCATGTGGAAGACTTATTTAACACACTTTTATATCCAACTCTTTCTACAAGATTCTTGTAGATATGAACCTTACCCCAGAGAAAATTTACTTAAAATATGCATTCTTTTGTTTCCATATAATCATGTAGCCATCCTTTCTTGAACAAGCATGCTTCTTGTACTTGTCGAAGATATGTTCCTTTTCCAAGGAGTAGAATAATTTCATTATTCCCTTCACACTGCAACTTGACCATCTACATTCCTTCATCCTTCAGAAATATTGTTTCCATACTAGATGGAATATATATTACTCATGTCATAATGCTCTTTCCAAGAACCTTCCAAAATAATGGTTCTTATAGGATCTTAATTATCCATCTTTACAAAATGAATACCTCTAACATTATGTTAGAAATTGTTTGGATAAACTATAATAGGCAATGTGGTTCCAATATTCTAATTCTTTTTAAACTAGATGATATTTCCCAAAGCAATTAATTAAGTAGATTCTACTTCCTCTACTATCATATGCTTCTATCTATGATGCCATCCTTTTACAAAAATCAAGACTCTATTAGATAATGCAATAATGCATGCTACTCTACTTTCTACTAAATAAAAGAAAGACACATTTCATAAAGAATCTGGCAGAGATGGACCTTCCTTTAATAGTAAAGATCCTTGGGATATTCTCCTTTCAGCGTCTTCTCAGGTTCACCCTTTTCTTCAAGTATGTGAGCTTCACTTCTTTCCTTTCTTTTGTTGTTCTACCGGTTTAGACAATCCATTTTAAAGTGACCATACTCATTGCATCCAAAGCATTGAACCTTGGACATATTTGCCTTTTTCTTGGAATTTCCAAAATTCCCTTTCTTCAACTTCTTCGACCTTGCAATAAAAGCTTGATACGCTTGAGACTTTTCATTTGATTCAGTATCATTCTTTTACTTGATCCTGGATTCTTCCGAGATATGTTGAGCCCATAACTCATCAAATGGTGTAGTATCCTTCTTATTGTAGATACTAGTTGTAAAAGTGCTCCAATCAGGTGGCAAATAATTTAATACACAAATGGTCATTTCAAATTTGGCAATAGTTTCCCCAATCTCTTGCAATTGATCCCTTATTTGTGAGATATTCATGAGATAATAGGGCATATCTTCATCCTTTAACTTCCTTATTCTAAAGAGTTGATTCCTCAACGAAAGCTTTTGACTCGATGTACTTATAAAGTACAACTTTACCAACTTATCATACGTAGCCTTGGATGTCTCCAAATCAACAACAAAGGGAACAATATGATCTTTTATAGATTCAACAATGATTCGTTGTGCCCTTATTTCTCCCTTCTTGTATTTTGATATCTATTGAATCTTTTCTTTGTCTGGTACAACTACTTCTCCAAGGACATATTCGATGACTTCAATTTCTATGACTGCCAAGTCAATCCTCTTCTTCCATGCTAGGAAGTTTGCTAATCCAACGAGCTTGTTGCTTTCCTTGAAAAATGTAGCCATATGATTTGTAGATTGAGACATAGAAGATAATATGATACTTACTTGTCAATGAAGAGTCCTTTCCTTTTTGATGATGTCACCAATTATCTTGACGTTTTCAATACCTTCAAGGAAACTTCAATAATGTCTGAGAATGATGAATCTAGGATGCCTTTAACAATGGTGTCTCTGAATAACTTCAAAGAATGAATAATGATCCCAAAATTCCTTGAAGCTTCTTGCACTTGCGAATCTTCAATAAGAACTTGTCCTTCCTTTCTTCAACAAAAAGTTAATGTAGTGACCCTCCTTTTAAATCAATAGTCTTCTTATGCAAATGATTCCCCTTGATAAGTAATCCCTCCTTATGTCCACAAGATGATCTTCTAGTTGCCTTCTCTTTGTTCACCTTATCTATGATGCCATGTTGGAGAATGCAGTAGGGAAACTATTAATTCAATTTCTCCTTACCTTAATAATTGCTTGTGAACTTTATTTATCTTCTTGTGTTTCCTTATTAGATATTTTCATCAAACAATTATGAAGAGCAAAAACAATAAATACAATGGACACAAAAAACAATAAATACAATGGACACAAATATTAGTCTCCAAGCCAGGTTGAAACCCCTCCAAGGGGAAAACTTCAAAAGAATCTCTTCTCTTGTTATAGAATCTGCTTCAAATAAGAAAACCAAGACCCAAAACCCTAGATCAAGTCCTTCTCCAAGTACCAAGTCATCCCACCAAGAATCCCTTTCAATTAGGTCAAAGAACAATATTGCTTCAACCAACTTCCAACTTCAACTTTGACCTTTAGCTTCAAGTATTTAGCTTCGGTCCCTTGAAACAATAGAAATACTTCCTTATGATACGTGACAATCTTCCAAGAATCCCTTCCTCAAGCAAGACAATGTCTTTAAAGTCAATGAGAGTCAAAGCTAGATCAAGGCATTGTTCTTCCCCTCTTGCAACTCGGATTTGAAATTTTTGGTCAGCATAAGCCCTAACCTTCGTACTTGTGGACAAAAATAGATAGAAATTATGTTTCCTTCCTTTGCTTGATCTTCTTCCTTGACTTATGGTCTTCTTCGCTCTTCTTATTGCTTGATATTGAACTCTTCTTATGGCAAATCGAATTGGTGACTAAATGGGGTCGAATTTGCTTCTATTTATAGGTTTTCCATGAGGTCGAATACCCTCCTTGAGGCCGACTTGTCACTTCCAGGGACGACTTGTGCTTGGAGGCTCATAGGACTTTCTAGACTTAAAATCAATATCTTCTACATGTTACAAATTTCCCTAAAGGGCCTTATACAATTGATAAGGACTCACTTGTCTTAAGAAAAATATTCTTTTGACATGACAAACCCTGTAAGCATGAAGAACATGCTTGACCTAGATTGGCCAAAAACATGGAGGATGAAACCCATGCTTGAAATAATATTTTTCTTTCTTCGTTTTTTTGTAACATCATATATACATAATGACATGAGTACATTGACAATTACAAGTTGGGTTTAGACTATCAGAGGGTATATTCCCCTGATATCGAGGAGTTAATTGATATCTCTATTGAAGTGGAAACCTCCTCTACAACTCAACTTATTTTCATCACTGCAGTTGCTCAAAAGTATAATGGTGCAAGAGTAACTCCCCTACAATCTTCAACCAAGGAAAGGTGCCCGAACATACATTGTAGACAATAGGATATTGGTTTGACATATCAGGGCCATAGGATGAAGTTTACTAAAACCTCTGATAAGATCTGAAGCCTCATCCTTAGAGTTGACATTTTATGGGATAAGGTGGAGGAACTAGAACAAATGATACTAATGGATAGATGGGAGTTTGAAATGATGTCAAGAGCACAAATGAAAGATTGGGTTGACAAAGAGTTGGTCCCCTCTTTTGAAATATCGATCGAAAATCAACATATTGTTCAATGTCTAGTTTTCCTTCCATTTTTTTTCCCAAAGGATGTTGGATGCATTGTCGCTATACCTTGGCTTAAAATTCAGGGTTTTATCTCACTCCAGCAATTGCATGTGGGGTTCAATCGACTAAAGGAGATGCCAAAAAAAAAAAAAAAAATGGGTTAAACTTCTCGGCCTGCCACTGGAGTTGTGGTAAAATATGGCTCTAGTGGTGATTACAAACAAGGTTCGAAAGTTTATTTTTTCTTAAAGAAGGGGTTTGTAGAGCTTGGACAAAATAATTACGTGGGTTTTGGTGGAAATGGACTTGTCAGGAGGCTTACCAGCTGAAATTGACTTGTATTAGGGGCCTTTCTAATTCAGGTAATTTATTGATTACGGGGCATGTCATTTCGTTGTTTGGGTTTTCACTTTTCACGATACATGTCATTTGGTGGTGGATTGCCCTGAAAGATTTGTCTTTGGGAGAAACATGGAATTTTTATGGGATAAAGTTGTCTCTTTCACTTCCAACAAGCAAAATTTTACATCCTTTGAGCCACTAGACTGCTATGAACCAACAAATTCAGATACTTGTCTTATTGATTCTCCCTCCAATTTTGTTATAACCATTAATGACAATGTTGACACTAGGGTACAAATAAAAGAAGAGCTTTCCTAAAATATGGTTTGTGATAACCTTGTCATCATGGAGGGTCACACTGGCTTCACATATTCATTGACTTTGACCATGAATAATCATTTAGGCTTGACCATGTGGTCTCAATGTTTCCATAATGCTCTAGATACTAGGGTTTAGAATCAGGATGGTGTGGGACTTGTCCCTTTGGGGTTCGTACATACAAATCATGTCCAAACAAGAATTGATTCAGGTCACTTGTCTCCTCTTATGAATGTGGACATAGAACTAGAATTCCTAGTTAGGAATTCGTTAATTGGAATGGAATCCCTCACTCTTAAGAAGTAATTTTTCCTTTCAGAGGAAATTTATGTGAGCCTTGCATCCCGTAAAAACATTACTATGAGAGAAAAAAGTCCCCAAGTACAAAAAGGTTTCAAATGTTTCCTTAATACAATCAGATCTACTTTCTTCCTTTCAGGAGATGATTAAGGATCCACTTCCTCCAAAAATTGGTCATCACACTCTATTCGAGGGGCATTTAGATGATCAATCCTCTAGTTCTCGTGCCTTTAGAGGGGATAAGCCCATGGATGATTTTGTCTAGATGATAATTATGTCATTTAATATTAGGGGCTTGGGATCTGCCCCCCAAAGGAGATCCATCCATAATAATATTATGTCTCATAAACCTACGATTGTGCTTTTACAGGAGACCACGATGCACATAGATATGACTTTTGATTTATTTTCAAAGATTTTCCCTCATTGGCACATTTGTACGACTAATTCTTCTGGATTACGAGGGGGGGGGGGGTGGTTGGGACTTTTGGAAACACAATTTTGTTAACTTTAGGGCTTACAAATTGTGTGTAGGTATTCATTTATTACGGTATCATTAGGGATCCAAAAGACGTATTAACATCCTAAATTTATATGCCCCTTTTAAAGATAGAAGATTGCTTTGGGACTGACTTGATGCATGTGGACTGTTGGGACTCCACTCACTAATAATGGTAGGAGTTCTAAATTTGACGTTGGACCATAATGAGATCTAGGATTCCAAAATCATTGTGGAGAAATTGGGGACATATTTTAAGGATGTTTTCTGCAATAACCCTGATCCAAGTGGATATTGGTGGCCACCATCCTATTCTACTTGGACCCCCAACACTGTCTCTTTTAGTTTTTCAGTTTCCTTAATTGTAGCACAATTTACTATTTTTGGCAGTTTTTCGGGTCTTGAATTTTCGGAGCCGTTTTGAGGCCCTAAACGACGTTTTTAGGGAAAATCGAGAAACCAAAAATGTCCTAGTCAAGGTTCCATGTTTGCTTTCGGCCTACTCTTTGAGATCTTCCAAATGAGGTATTATGATAGCCAAAAAGAGATCATATGCCAAAGTTATGACCCTGAGAAATTGATGTACCAATTTATCCAAACTGAGCCCATGGTTTTGGCGCTTCATCTCCTAGGGTTAGGTTTATGGATGTTTAGGGTTTTCCATTGTTTCTCAATAATAAAGAGGCCTTGGAGCTTCACTATAACACTAAGTTCAGAGACATGTAGCTTCCACATCTCTTCTAAGACATAAACTACCTTTGCCCAAGCTAGTTTATTTCCATTCTTTTTGTAAGAATATTTAAGTATTCTGATATTAATGAAATGAAGTGTTATTTATGTTGCATCTCTATATTTATGGTTATATTTGTAATTTGTTGCATTCCTATTTAAGATCATATCAAACTGTCTTGTGGACATCATGCCAGATCCATTGTTCCCTACTTTGTGGCATGGTCACACGATAATTGAGGGGATTTGTAAAATATTGGAAAAATTTATTGTCCATTCAAGTTCCGTTAGTATAATTGGACACCTACATTCATGGTTATTACGCTCATATATTTTTTATCACGTCCCAATTTTCCTGGAATGGAAGGAGGACATTGAGAGCAATGCACATCCTTTCAAATTAAATAGAGTGTGGCTGAAGGATAAAGAATTCAATGATTTGATCCGAGATAATTGGACCCTTCCATCTACAATTAGAGGTCTTTCATGTATGGATGATATTGGACACAAGCTTATAAGATTAAAGCAGACTGTTTGGAAATGGATCCGCTTTAAAAAGGAAACAATTGCATGGGAGTTACAGAGGATAGACAACAAGATTCTTACTCTATTCGACCAGAAGCATTTGAAATATTTCACTGAGAACACAAAAAAGAAATTGATAACAATGGAGCATAGAAAGGATGAGATTCTTAGAATGAAAGAAGAAGAGCGGTCATTAAAGAGTAGGTCTATCTGGGTATCAACAGGTGATAAAAACACACACTTCTTTCATTGACAAGCTTCATATCGAAGGAAACTAAATTCAACCTAGTCAATTAAAGGAGAAAGGGACATTATCTTGACATCTCAAAAGGACATTGAAAATGAAGTTATGACACGTTTAAGAAATCAATACATCACAAATGTGGGCTTTAAATTTATTAAACAAATGGAGCTTATTAACCTCTTACCTTCCATGGTTTGCGAGTTGGATATTGACAATATGGAAAAGTCGATCACTAAGGAGGAGGTCCTAGCAGTACTAAAGGATATGGCTAAGGAAAAGTTCCCTGGATGGGATGGCTAGTCCATGGAACTCTTCATACCCTTTCAGGACATCATGATGGAGGAGCTTGTGGAGATGGCTAAGGAGTGAAGGAGAATATGTTTGATACCAAGGTCAATGAATGCAACACTTATTGCATTAATTTAAAATATGGTAAGGTCTATGACATTTTCATACTATACGAATGTTTCATAATGCAATTCAATTTATAAAATTATCTAAAAATTCATTGCAAATAGGATTAAACTAGCCTTGTCTCTACATATCACTCTGAAGCAATTTGGTTTTCTAGATAATAAACATATCCATGACACAGTGCCACCACTCAAGAGTGCATATACTCTATTAAATCACTCAGGAAAGGGGCATGTATTATGAAGATCGACTTAATTAAGTATTTCGATAAAGTGGATTAAGAGTTTATTATACTCTTCCTATACAAGATTAGATTCAAAACATGGACAGTGGACTGGATTATTACTTGTATCATGACAATAATTTTTGTTGTCATTATTAATTTTATTATCATGACAATAAATTTTGTTGTCATTAATTAATTTGTGCGCACTCCCTCCATTATTATCTGAGCAGAAATATTACTGAGGCACATTCTAGTGGTATTATTACTAGATGTAGGATGACAGGGTATATATCAAAAACTTATGTTATGTTCGTTGATGATGTTATTTTCATTAGAGAAGTCTCTATTTCTGATTGGCAGGTTTTTTATCATATCCTTGAAGACTTTGGAGAAGCCTCATGTTTATACATGAATAAAGGTAAATCAACTTTGATTTCTTCAAAGAATGAGGGTGATATGTCGATACAAATTACTAATATATTTGAAGTTCAGGTCACAACCTTGGAAGATGGATTCAATTACCTCGGTTTCTTTCTGAAACCATATAAATATGAGATCAAGGAGTGGGATTAGTTAATTGAGAAATTTGAGAAAAAAGTTGCTAGTTGGTGACATAGATGGTTATCAATGGAAGGGTGGATAGTAGTGATCAAATCAATGCTCCAAAGTATTTCTATTTATTGAATTCACATCTTTAAACTACCCAAAGAGATCATACACAAAATTAATTCTATCATGGCTAAATTCTTATCGACGTATTCAAGTAGATCGATGTAATTCCAGTTAGCTCGTCTTTAAGTGATTACACAACAGGTAGAAGATAGAGGATGGGAGCTAAAATATATTTACAGATTTAATGTGGCATTACTAGCAGTGAACCTTTGGAGATCTATTTGCAGTGATGTCATCTGGCAACAAATTGTTAAAGCCAAATATCTATTCAACAAACATCTGATTAGCTAGATTAGAGAGGGGGCTCTGGAAAAAAGGTGGCTTCTTATATTTGGAGGAGCATGATGAAGTACAAACATTGGCTTATGGGCAACTTAAGATGGGAGGTTGGAAATGGGACACAGGTAGAGATTGGTTTGTCTTTGATCAAAGGTATGTCCGACTCACATACTCTATCCGTTCCAACCATTAGGATTCTACATTACAATGGTTTCTTTACATTGAAGCATATATTTGTCAAACAAAATTCACATATTATGTCACACTCTTGGTTAGATGCAAGGGGGGTTGGGCTCACTGGTCCACTTGTTGTCAAGTGGGAGCAGTATGTTCTATAATTAGTTTTTGTTGGTATTTCATTAACATAGGTTGAGGACGCTATGACTTGGAATGACCGCATAAAAAATGGACAAGTTTTTGTCAAGGAAATATACAAGCACATCACTCTAGGTAGTAATAAGGAGGTCTAGCGAAGATGACTACATTAATTGGGCATTGGAAGATTCTAATAAAACTTAAATGTTTTGTTTGGATGGCTATATCCATAATAGGATTTTGACTTGGGATAATCTTTTTAAAAGGTGATTCCAAGGCCTAGGACGATGTGTCTTATGCAGATATCATTCGTAAGACGTTCAACACCTATTTCTCCAATGCCCATTTACAATTTCTATATGGATTGAGGTTATACAATTGCTCAATATACAAGTTGGTTGGGTTAAGGCAACACTAGAGGATTGTCTATCTCATTGGTTCATGGTTAATAGAGAATATCGTGCTCTACCATTCTACATTCTATGGGGTATTTAGAGGATAAGAAATGTAATGTTTTTTGAGCAAAATGTTCCCAACATTAGAAGTACATGTCTAAAGACAAAAACATATTATATGGAGACGAGGCCACTGAAGGAAAGGCCTAACAGAAGGTAATGTCAGGTAAAGGCAATTTGGGAAAAAATTTCTATGGGCCTATTATATGGTGCATCTTCTATTAGGGCATGTGGCAGTGGAGCTTATGTTGTATTGAGGCCCGATATACACATTTCAACTGGTACAATGGTGAAGGTTCTAATAATAGAGCGAAACTATTGGCTCAATAGGGGGTTTTATATTATGCTAAGTGGTTGGAGATAGAAGAAATTGATGTATTCAGGGATTCCAAAGTGATAATAGATTAGGTGCAGAGGAGATCCCCCTTTGTGTCATCCTCACTCATATATTGGATTCAACAAATAAGGTTGTTGGTTAGTTCCTATAAGAGAACCTCTTTCATACACATTTACAGAGACCAAAAATTTGTTACAGATGGGCTTTCTAAATAAGGTTGCTGTGGAGATCTTGGTAAAATTAAATTTTCAACGTTTGGAGAGGGGATCCTATAGCACTTGGGGATCATCACACTATGATGAGTGCATCATGTATTTTAATTTCACACTGTCAATTTTGGACTGATTACATAGTTAGCATGTTATATCTATAGTATCATTTTTTTTTTTTAATGGTAGGTTAGACTTATGAAGGCACATGCCAGAATATTGATGCCTTAATGTTTTTTGTTCGTTGGACTTGAGATTGCATTGTTGTATGACAAAGGTCTCCATAGGGACATAAGAACAATTTTTTTTGTTTAATTTGCGGGTTGTAGTGATTATGATATGTAAAGGGAATGAGAAATAACTATGTACAAAGAAACTACTTCTTAATGAAAGTTAGTGTGTTTTTTTCTTCTTAAAAAAACAAACAAACAAACAAAACAAAACAAAAACAAAAACAAAAAACACACACACAATCAATAAGTAAGAAAAAAGAAGAAGTAAGAAATAGATTTTTTGTACATTACAAACTCGAATCAATAAATTCCTCACACAAAACTCCAATCAGCAATTAGCTCACAAAAAATGGACATGTCACATGTTGAGATTTGAACCCAAATGGGGAGGATAACAACTCTCCTCTCTGTCCCTCTAATTAAATCCAATTGATTTTCATTATCTTTATCTCCTTGAAGTGTGAAGGTTTTTAGTAGTTTGGGGTTTTAAAAAGGGTGTTGGAGTTTGTTAATTATAAGTATTGTCTAGCTATTCGACATTTGGGATTTTTGGCTCAAATTTAAAGAAACAATTTTTTTTCTCAGATCTTAATTTTTGTTATTTAAATTACATTTTTGAAAGCACAAAAAAATTTATGGTACCTCAAAATTATTTCAATAATGTGATAAATTCCAAATTATTAAAAAATTATAATTTCAAAATAAGTTAAAAAAATTATAACCAAAATATTAAAAAATAAAATTTTTAATTAATAAAAAATTAAATTAAAATATAATTTAACATTATTTCATATTAAAATAAAATAATAATAATTTATATTCATTTATTTAAATAGTTAATACTATAAAATAGAAATAAAATAAATAGTTAATATCATATAAAAAGAGAATAAATAAATAAATAGTGATGGTTGAGAGGAGAGATTTTGGGTAACTAGTTTCTTAAGCATGATAACACGTGTTTCTTGAGTGAGTTGGTTTGAGTAGTTTCCCTAACTTTCTATGATAATACTTGTTTCTTTGAATTAGTTGCTCCTAAAACCAAGATCTCATCTAATTTTTTTTTTTTTCAACAAATCCTAAGGACAACCAAGTCTCATGTTTGTGTGGGGGCACATAAATAACCATTAAATATAATAATAGGAAATGTATAAAGTGGTGAAAGGATTTGTTTGAAAATCGTAAAGTTTGTTGATCACCATGTTTGGTTTAAGAAGTGGAATGTGAGATTTATTGTATTTTATAAGGATGCTGAGTGTATATTAATAAATAAATAGATGGTTACTTATTTAACTTTTAAATTGTGAGAATTTTAATATTGGTGTGTTATTAATATAAGTTCGTTGAGAATTATAATTGAATAACAATATTTTTAACCAGTGTAATATGGGTTTAATAATTTTTTTATAAAAAA